>CAUYQV010033228.1:0-28862 GCA_963574575.1 Galagoides demidoff | reverse complement strand
TGAAGGAGGTAAAGTCTCCGTTTTTCTTGAGGGCTGCATAGTATTCCATGGTGTACATATACCACAGTTTATTGATCCATTCGTGGATTGATGGACACTTGGGCTTCTTCCATGATCTGGCAATTATGAATTGGAAGTCATCTGGAGAACACTTAGAGATCTAAAAATAGACCTGCCATTCGATCCTACAATTCCATTATTAGGTATATACCCAGAAGATAAAAAATCACATTACAATAAACACAGTATTTCTTTGACTCTGCCGCAGCTATGGTTTGGGGTGAGATTTAGGCAATGCTCGAAGCAGGCCTCAGTTAGGCAGGGAAGGTGGTAAGCAAGGAGGCGTTCTGCTGCTGGTGAGGAATGCCCTGGCAGCCTCCACGGGACCCTGGAGACGAGAGAATCTGCAGCGACTCTTATCCGTGAACATCCTCGTGAGGATAAAGGAGGCCCTTCCTCTGGTGGCCAATTCTGCAGGGCTGTTCCAGAAGTCATTCTTGGAGCCAATTCTACAGCCTGCTCCTCGAGATCCACCCTTTATTCCACATTAACTCTCTCAGGAATTGTGAAAGGCGTCCTGTGAACTGTAACTAAACCCTGATGGATACACTATTTGCTACCAGAAATGGTTACAGGCATTAGATGGAAATCTGATATGGGCTGTGTAATGGAGCCGCCTGGAAGGCGGTGAAGCCCTGGTTGCTATAAAAGAATAGAAAACGAGTAGCCTTGATCAAGTGCTCGGTGGGAAAGAAGTACTTAAAGGATCACTTGTGGCCATCTGGAAAGGAGCAGTCATGGGGGTCATAGCTTGGCCGATGAAGCACCACCACCATGCTTCTGCCAACGCTCAGTTACCCAGCATCTGACAAAGGTGTCGTGAACTAAGGTAGTGAAAGGACCAGCAGGCCCCACGCCTGCCTTACTTTCTCTTATCTGCAGATCCACGTCCTCTCCCTTCTCAGCATTTGGTGTTTGCTTGAAGTTGGTGGAGGCGTCCTAATTGCACCATATTAGTTTCCCAACTGGAATTATCATGGTTCTGGAGAAGTTGGCCACGTATGTGTTTATACATGCAAAGGAGTGAAATTATTTCCTAAGATGACAAAAATGCATCTTAGGGAAAACCCAACTGGCTTTCTGGTCCTTATGAATAAGACACCACACAAGTTTTGGCAGTTCCCACTATCTTTCTAGCACAAACTTCAGAAATGACGCTCTATTAGAGGAGAAGGAGTGAACTAGCAGAGAACCGCCCCCCTTTGCTAGTCATCACTGTGGAACACAGAAGGATCCCTGCTGTCTCCACCCCAGCCCTTCCCAGGCTGCTTGACAAGCCCCACTGATGGGGAGGTTTGAGCTGGCTCTGGCTACAGAGCAAAAACAGGATGCTGGCCAGGCTGGTGAAGAGCCCCCCCAAAGGCCGGGCCTCCCTCTTTGGGACTGTGTTGACTAAGATATGTACCGAGGCTTCCTGTTCCTTGTGCCAGATAATATTGTCTACACAAGAACAAATTGAGTCCACGCCATGCAGTAATTGCCAGGCGCCCCCAGTTGAAGTGTTTGACTCTGCAGCAGAGATAAAGTTTCTCCAAGGACCAACTCTCAGCATATTTGGCAAATTTAATTTCATATTCTTACTTATGAGTTTTTTCACCCCCTGTATTCGTTATTAAAAAAAAATAAAAGCGCTGTAACCATTTTTCCTTTGATAAGACCCAGGCAGCCCAGCGCAGTCTTCCCTTGGGTCCTTGACAAAGCAGTTTTATCTCAGCACCTCACAGCCACAGACCACTCAGAGATCAACGCTTCTGCAGGCCCTTCCGTCTTGATGGAGATGAGGAGGAGAAGGTGGGATGCTGAGCATGTAAATCCCGCCTGGCTGACGGCCTTTGCTGTCTGTACGTTGTATGGGGAAGCTCAATTAGGAACTGATCTCTAACCCCAGAGCCCAAAAGGCTTAGAATGAGACTCTGGAAGGTGTTCCTGGAGAGAATTTTGAAGGTTAAAGAAGACAGCTAAATAGAATCTCAGTGAAAAGACCTTGATTATGGTGCTTTTTCATTTTAAAAAGATGGAATGATGGCCCTGTGTTGAAAGAAAGGGAAGGGATGTTACTGGCAAAAATCAAGCCCAAGGAAGGATGTTTTGGGGCTTGGGGTTCCTCAAGAATACACACAAGTTGTTGTATTCTTCAGGGCTACTCGACTGTAGGCCCAGGTGACGTTGGTCATGCTGCCCAGCAGGGCTGACTCAAGAGCTAGTAGCAGGGCTGGGCAGAGCAGAGCAGGGACCAGCTCCAGAGGCCCAGTGGGCAGCGTCTGGGACTAGAGATCTCTACCCTGTTTCCCCCAGCTGGGGGTTTTCCTTGCTCTTCTCTGTTTGACTTTCTAACGGACCCTGAGTGCCTCTACTTGTTCTCCAACTTGATCCCGAGCACCCCCACCTCTCCTCCATCCTCAGCCCCATGGGCTTTCTGGCAGCCTGTCCAGTCTGTCTGAGTCATCACTGTATCTCCCTCCTCATAACAGTGGCTGACTCGTATTTCTCGAACGTGTAAACTGCTGGTTCTTGGCTTAGGAACTGAGCTGTAACTCAGCCTTGCCCCAATCTAGGCTGGCAGGAGCTGTATTGCTTCAACCCCAGAGCCTCCAAATATTTCTTGTTCCTGAGACTTCTACTGGGGGTGCCATTCACCAGATTTCACATCAGGATAGTGATATCAGCTCCCATGAAACCTGCCGCAAACCTCAAACATGCTACAGCCTGTCCTCTCTGCTCCCTGAGCTCGTGCCTCTTCCTTCCTGTCAGGAATTTGCTTTTTCTGTCCCTTGTCTGTGGTGTGTTCTGTGCCCCAGTCACCTGGCTAACTCTTAGCAAGTGTGACCTCTCTGTGCCTTGCTTGAGGTGTCACGTAATCGAGGAGGAAATACCTGACTCCCCACCTCCCTGCCAGCCTAGTTTTGGGTTGGAAGAACCTGCTTCCCTGACTGCTGCCTTCTACGTATCACTGATCTGTTCCAGTCTAATCACTTGTTCATTTGCTTTCTTTCCCAATAAACTTTGAGCTTCTTGAGAGGTGAGGATACAGCTCTGCTGTTTACTAGTGTCCTCGGTACATGAAAAGTGTTCAAAAAATATGTGTTGAGGCTGGGCGTGGTGGCTCACGCCTGTAACCCTAGCACTCTGGGAGGCTGAGGCGGTGGACTGTCTTGAGTTCAGGAGTTTGAGACCAGCCTGAGCAAGAGTGAGATCCCATCTCTAAAAATAGATGGGTGTTGTGCCTATAGTCCCAGCTGCTGAGGAGGCTGAGACAAGAGGATCACTTCAACCCAAGAGTCTGAAGTTGTTGTGAGCTGGGATGATGCCATGGCACACTACTCAGGGCAACAGAATGAGACTCTGTCTTAAAAACAAACAAACAAACTATATAAAACATATACACTTATGTGTGTGTGTGTGTGTGTTGAGTATTGATTTTAAGCACATTTTTCAGTTACTAAACAAAAGCATTTGGAAGGGGCCTTTGCTATTGCGTACCTATTGTCTGAGGGTGTTAGGTTATGATATAGAAAGAAATAATTTAAAAAAAAATGTAGATAGAATGGAAAGGAAGACGAGTCTGGAAGAGCGAGGCTCTCCAGAGAGGATTCTGCAGGCACGGGGGGTTGGAAGCAGGTTCTTTTTCTTACCTGTAATGTGAGTGGGCAGCAGGAGCACATGATGAAGGTCGGGGTTGGGGGACGGGCTAACTCTCAGTTACAGGGGAGAGCAGGGCATTGGACTAGCGGCCTCTGTGCCGGGGCTAGTTATTAGACGTTGTGTGTTTACCATGGACCATGACGCAGCACTTCTGATTCAGCGCAACTCAGGGTGAGGCGCGTTTCCTCTGAGTGTACCTGCCCCTTGTTTCTTGGTGGAAAGATTCATTCCTCAGAGATTCCTTACTGCTGGGAGCTGGAATCCAGAGAATCCAAATCATCAAATGTTTGGAAAAGCAAACAGACAAACACACATGAGATGGGGCATCTGTGTGCGAGAATATAAAGAAAATCAAGAATCTAATTAACAATTAAAGAAAAGGTAATTCAGACCCCATGCTCACAGACAGAGCATTGCCAAGGACCCTGGTGTTTTCAGATGACAGGGAAACGTTCCATGAGGCTGGAACAGAGGATGCGGAGTGTGGGGGGACGCACAGAGAGGCCAACTGGGTGCTGGGGTTCCTATTGTGCTATTGTGAAAAGTCTAGGTCCCATGCTAAAGGAAGGGGAACCTCGGAGTGAATCTAAGCCAGGGGCAAACTAGGGCTCATGGGCCAATTCTGGCCAGTTGCCTGTTGCTGTGAATGCGTTTTATTGGAACACAGCCACGGCCATTCATTTACTGACTGTGTCTGCCTCTGTTGGTAAAATAAGGCAGAGCTGTGCAGTTGTGACATGCTGTCTGATTCACAAAATGTAAAATGCACACCAACTTTCCCTTTATAGATAAAGTTTGTGGATGCTTGATGTAAGCTGAGGAGCGATGTGGTCAGATTGATGTTTTAGAAAGACCACTCCAACTGCTGTGTTGGGTTTTTTATGTGACCTCGTTTGGAAAAATAAAAGATAGTGTTTCTAGAGGACTTGAAAATCTCCAGTCTGCTCGATACTATGTCAAACCTCAAATCCTCTGTTCCACCGACATTATTATGATTACTTCACCCTACTCTGCCAACCTGAGGTCATGTTTTGTGTACCGTCTCCAAACCAACGTGTATTCATTTAGGGAACGAAATTTTAGTTTTTTTAGCTTTTCGTCTTTGTATCTTAGGCATCTCTGTTGTCTGCTAGCTACAGCTTAGTCAATGAATGTAAATGAATCATTGAATGTGCTCACTGCCTTGGTGATTTCCCCCTAGTAGGGGGGATCTCACAGAGTGAGATCTGCCCACCTGGAGCCCTCGGGGTGGCTCTGGCTTGAAAACAGATTTTATACTGGCCTGTCTATACCTCGTTTGCCTCCAGGGGCCTCGAGAAGACCTATTTTGTGTTGTCCTCCAGGTTTGGTCCCCAGGTATGCATTTTCCTAGACTAAGGCCTAGAGAGAAGAAAGTGAGATGAGTTTATTCCTGGCCACCAGGAGTTCTTTATGAGGCTAATCGGCATTTGCAAATGAAGATTAAGGGCCAGGCAAACAACCCAGCAAGTGATAACTGCAAAGCTGGCTTAATCTTAATGAAATCTGCAACATATATTTATATAAATCATAATGACTCTTGCTTGCTCCCTGTGAAATATGCTCAGATGGGTTGGAAGGACGCAGCCCAGTGTCTTGCCACTGCCTCTGCCCTGTTTGAAAGCACTTCTCAGCAGCCCATGCCGTGCTAGCTATGCCCTCAAGCCTGCTGAAGGAGGGCTATGTTAACTCCTCACCTCCTAGGAAAGGCAGGAATTGTCTTCCAACCTGGGTCTGAGAGGATGTGGTAGTGGGAACCGTGGGTGTGATACCTCTCCCGTTAGCAATAATTTCCTTCCATCTCATAGCAATTCTCCATTCTGATGTCCTCAGGGATTCCAGAACGCCCAGAACTGAGTTCTTTAGCACTCACTAATCTCATTATAACTCAGCTTGTCAATCTGGGCCCAAAGAAGCCAGGAAACAAGCTGGTCATGGTGAGGTGGAGACAGAGGGCTGGGACGCTCACTGCCCCCCTCTGGTTGCTGGTCTTCCTGGGCACTCTGTTGCGTCACCTTTGTCATAAGGGTCACAAGATTGTTCCCACCATGTTTGTCTAAATATTAAATCAATACCTAGGGAGTATCTAGAAAGACCAAAGCTTTCATTTGGGGGTTCTCAAAATGTGTTCTGAGGATGACTTGCATGAAAGCCAAATAAGCATTTAAAAATGCTCTCAAACTGTTGGGCCATAGCCCCAAATGTGAATTTTAACACACTCCCTAGATGATTGTTTTGCTCATTCAAGTTTGAGAACCATTGAGCTTAACCTTGATGTTGAGAGTTCCTTCATCATCATTCTGATCTGTCCCTCTTGTTAGTTTGTCCAGTGCCAAAGACTTCTTCCCATGACCTTCTCATTTCTTTTAATCCATGACTGGATTTACACTGGTCATTTCTGGGTTTTGTATCTTATTTTTTAATCTCTGGAGTTTGATACTTGCAGTTCTAACTGGCTAAGCTGGGTTCTCCTCCCTCAGCAGCACCTACCCTGGGCTCCTCATCCCTCCTATACACCTCACCTCCTTCCACTTCTCCATCTCATTTTTTTTGGTCCGGTCTCAGCTCAGATGTCACCTTCTCGGAGAAGCCTTCCCTGGCCATCATATTTAAAGAACTCCTTAGAACGTGGTGACAACCACATGGTTCTCTTTGTCTCGTTGGATCAGGGAGCACAGTCTGTAATTGTGCTGTTGTTCATTTATGTGTGTTTACTGCGTTATACGGCAGGGGAATGTAAACTTTATGAGGCCAGGAGTCTCGCTTGCCTCACTTCCTACTGTGCCCAGGCCTGGCCTGCTGTAGGCACTCAGGACACACTTGCTAAAGCAATGGGTAAATGAGCATGGCTGTATTCAAGGAAGATAGCAGATTTCAAAAGACGTTGTGTCATACATGCCATCCTGAACAAATGGCCTAGGGCCCCCAGATGACAGGGCAGGGGCCATGGTTCAGTGTTTCACTCCAGTATTTGGGGCTTCCCACCATGGACCCCAAAACTATCTTGGGCTTCATCGCTCATTATTCCCCCTAAGGTACCCCACACTCAGCTTAGCATTCCCTGTTCTTGAACCACACCCTCAATTTTCTTTCCTGTAAGATGTTTCCTAAACTGATTCCTCTGCTCGAAATTCCTCCCTCCCCATGTAGTGTGTCCTAATTCTATTCTCTTACCAGCACTGTCTGTCGGGATCAATTGGCAAATACAGAAATATTTAGTGAGTGGCTTGCAGGTGTCCAGGACTGGAAACAGCTGCCCATTCTTCTCTGTAAGGCCTCAGGAAGTCCCTCCCCTCCACCGGCTGTCAGTTGAGTTATCCTCTGCTGCCCACGGTGTTGGCACAGTCTCTCTCGGCTCTTCCAGCTCTAAAAGTACACTGTAGAGCCATAGCACTGGGTCATGCTTGAGGAGGGAATATCTGGGCAGACTTTCTGCATCTCTTCAAATGTTGCCATGTAGAAAAACCCGTCCTGTCTTTGATCAGCTCTTGTCTTCTTTCGCCTCAATGCCTCCCAGACAGCTGGGCAACGTTTAACATTGGGCAGAAATCGATGGAGCCAATTTCTGCAAAACAAACAAACAGTCCCAGTGTCGTGTTGAGGGTGATAATAGATTAGCAGCATCTTCAAATCAGAGGCGTCATCAAATATTGGGCTCCCCTGAGTGCTTATGAGAAAAGAGCTTCCAACACCAGTGTCAGCTTGCCCCGAGCAGCTAGAGACTGGAGTCTCCTTCTGCAGGGAGGAAGTTGGTCTACATGTGAAGTTGTGGAAAGGATCATGGTTGCAAATGCATAACTCAGCCAGCATCGCACCTGCCCCAGCCAGGGCCCACCTGCTGCAACAAAAGACATCTGAATAAATGAATTGTCCTTATATCCATAGCCTTTCAGAGCACAGTTGAGTTGAGCAAGAAAATACCTCTAAGGACCCTTCACCCCACCCACAAAACCCCCCACCATGGCATATAGAGTCAGGAGGGGCACATAGACCTGCCATTTACAGAAACCCAATACAGAATAAGAGAACTTTATAGAGAAGTGACTTCGTACTCTCTGCACACTCATGTAATCAACAAATATTTACTGATCATCAATTTTTCACGAGACCCTGGGAGGCAGAGCTAGATGGAGTTTCTAATCCAGCCTTCTTCGACTCCTCCCAGTTCAGTTTGGAAAGGAGAGACAAGGTGGCCCTCAAATGGAAGTCACTACCAAATTGGAGATGGCTCCTCTGCCTTCAAGGAGCTCAAAGTCTGGCTGGAGAGACAAGATTAGAAAGCAAACAATCATTATATATTTCAGATATTAACTGTATTATTCTGTCATGTCAGTGCAAATATTTTGTCAGTTCCCTATTTGCTTTTTATTTTATTTATGTGCATTTTGACATGGAGAAATTTTTAATTTGTATGTAGTCAAATCTATCAATCATTTTCTTTCAGCCTCTTGGGGTATTTGTGTGCCTATATAAAGGCTCTGTCTTGGTGCTGGTGGGAATTTTTTCTTGTTGTGAACTGGCAATTTTTATTTCTACTCAATGAGACTATATTGAGTTTATAAAGAAAAAAGTCATTTTTTTTTTCATTTTGCAGAGGAAATTATTATAAAAACCAAACAAAATACACAGGACATGAAAATAAGCACTTACATATTTCCAGGAAGACTGAGATTGTGTTCTGAATCTTCTATTGAACAAGGAAATGGGTAGTACTTCCTTTTAGAATTATTTTCATGAAAAATGTTGAACTAAAACAATAAATAAATCTTTACTGCGGCTGTATTGAATTTCTGCAGCCTGCTTCTTTCCTAACCATCTTAATAAACTAGGTGTGATTGTCAAAGTGGGAAACGTGGGAGGATGGAGGAGTGTTCCCCTGGGAGCTGTGCCCCCGTGGAACTGGCTGGGAAGAGAAACAGGCACAGAAATTAACCTGTGGCTCAGGGTCAAGAAACATTCTTGCTAGACTGTATCTCATTACCCAGCAAAACAGCTGTGCAGATCTGGTTTTATTCCCATTTTTCAGATGGGGAAAATTAAGACCTGGAGATGCCAAACTGTTTCCTCTGAGACGTGTGGCTGCTGCATTGTACATTTGAAATCAAACCTTTGACTTTAGATTAGATGTCCCTGGAAATACGCTAGAACATTTCCTGCAGGGAGATATTGAGACCCCCCTAAGCTGCTGGATCATGCTTTTGTTTCTCAGGGGAGCAGATAAAATGCACAGACTGTGGCACTCTGGGGTGGGGAGCTCCGTCTCAGACTGCCCGGTTCCTTTGCCCTGTGGGAGGAAAGCGTGTGGTCAGCACTTGTCATCTCCTGCTTCCTGTTCCTTTCTGAGCCATGCTTGTTTGTCTCGTTCAATATTAGAAATGTGTGTCCCCTGGAACTTGAAGAAAATAAAAGATGGTTGTGATTGGAGGTCCCCATGAGGAATACCTTCACCAGGAGGTTCATCACTGGGACGGCCTCCCTCCCTCTGCTGAGTGAGCACTGGCAGCTCTGGGGCACTGACCATCTATACAGCGGGAGATTCCCTCCTTCTCGAGGCATCTGGCTGATTCATGGAATACACATGTTTACTTCTGCTCTTTCCCATAACCCTGCTAAGTTGATACTAAATGTTTTCTTTCTTTCTTTCTTTCTTTTTTTTTTTTTTTTTTTTTGATACAGAGTCTTACTTTGTCACCCTTGGTCAAGCACCATGACATCACAGCTCGCAGCAAGCTCAAATTCTTGGGCTTAAGCGATTCTCTTGCCTTAGCCTCCCAAGTAGCTGGGACTACAGGCACTCACCACAACACCCAGCTATTTTTTTTGTTGTGGTTGTCATTGTTATTTAGCAGGCTGGGGCTGGGCTCCAACCCGCCAGCCTTGGTATATGTGGCCAGCGCCCTACTCACTGAGCTATGGGCTCCAATGGTAAATATTTTCTTTTTTTAAAGTAAATTTATTTCAGGGTGGTGCCTATGGCTCAAAGGAGTAGGGCGCTGGCCCCATATACTAGAGGTGGTGGGTTCAAACCTGGCCCCAGCCAAAAACTACCCCCCACCAAAAAAGTAAATTTATTTCAGGTTAATGTGAGGGGGCCAAGAACCAGGTCAAAATATTTGATTTAGTTAGGTAGAGTCCCTCTCGTGGTTATGTCCCACACTAAACAGTTTTTTAAAAGTTAGACCTACAACGACAAAGAGAATAGGAAAGGACAGCATTTGGGGCCAGCTAGGGACAGGATGGATCCCAGTAAGGTAAACGGATCCTGCAGGGGAAGTAACTGGAGGGCCTCAGCTAGGCTCAGACCTTGGGCCAGGTCCATGGAGATTTGGGCTGCAGATAGAGGAACAATTGAAATTCTGTGGAAGAAAGCGTTGGTGCCCTGCCTTCCCCCACTCTGGCAGTAATGAAAGAGTGAAATGCAGAGCTCCCAGCCCTGGGAACACAGGCTCAGCAGAGGGTGGGCACTGTCGGAAGACACAGGCCTGCAGGGAATGTGCATCTTGACCTCCAGTCCATTCTGACTTTGGGATCCAGGATGCTGGAAAAAAAGACTATTCTATCCTTCTGCGTCTCAAGTCTCCTAACCAAATGGTCATGTTGATTCCCTCCCCGTCAGCATTTTCAAGAGTAGTCCTTACCCACACAGCTTCCCCCAGCTTCTTAATGCCTCTCTCTCTGGCTGTGTGGATAGACGGCTACATCTCAGCAACATGGGAGGAAGACTTCTGATGCCGAAGAAGACTTAAAAGAGAAGAGAAGAAGAAAAGAAATAAAATGAAAACAGCAACTTGGAGAAAATGAGACTATCCAAAGAAGACAACTAAGGAAATTAAATGCTCAGGCAGATAAAGGAAGATACTCTGTTCGCGTAACAAAAGCAGGATGCTATAAAAAGGAACATCTGAGAACCAAAAAGAACTCTTGAAAATTAAACGTATAGTAGCAGAAATGAAAAACTCAATAGTAAGTACAGGAGATAAATTTGAATCTCAAAATATACATAAAAAAGATAAAAATGGAATGCAATAGAAGTTCTAAAGAAGAGAGATTATGGTGGGGGGGGAATTACCAGAAAATAATAAGAGAACAAGAAAGTTTCCAACACCCAGGGGCATGAGTCTCCAGACCACGATGTCCCATGTGTACAGACTGATGGATGAAGACAGACCCAAAGGCAAATCCTTATAGAATTTCAGAACTCTGGAGAAAAAGATCCTTAAAGTTTCTGCAGGAGAAAAAGTCACCATGAAAACACCAAGCGTCAGGACAGCATCGGGCTGCACAAACAGCAGAGGAGGATAAAAGATAAAGTAATAATCCCTTTTGTACTTCTGACGGCAGTGTCGCCAACCTACAGATCTATATTCAGCCCAAAGAATCCATTAAGGATAAATATATGATGAATTATCATCTATGCAAACTTCTATAGATATCCACCTCCTCTGCATCCTCTCTCTCGAGAAGTTGCTGGAGAGGGGTTCCCCAAAATAAGGGCATGAGCTAAGAAATGGAAGAAGGGAGAGCTAAGAAACAGAATAACCAGCTAAAGGAGGAGGAAGGGCAGATTCTTAAGGCGATGGTCACGGAGTCTGAGACTGAACAAGAGGGCAGATGTCTCCAGGAAGATGAAACTGATTAAAAAAGAGCTCAGGCATTTGAGTGTATCAAGGGGAGATTTACCCATGGGGTAGGAATTAGAGGATTTGTGATGGAAATAGGAAATCGTGTAACAGAATGAAAAAGAAAAGTTAATTTCAAGGTAGGGGTGGAGCATTAGACAAGAAAGACATGAAATCAGAGCACACTTCATGGCTCAGATGTGAGTGTGTGCAATCATGGTCATACAAACACGGGATAAATTCCTGTCTTCTAATAGTGGGACTTTAATATGTGGTGCCCCAAACTGGGGGGTTGAGATCTTCCAATACATGTGTTTTATTTTGAAATATAAAGGCTAGTGCTAAAAAAAAAAAAACCCACACAATTAGAACAGCTGAAAGTGACTGCCTCTGGGGAAGGAAAGGGGGAGGTTGGGGGAGGCCTTATAGAGCTATTTGATTTCTCATATAATATTCATGTATACCCTTAATATAAATTAAAATTACATTAAAAAAACACTTGGAGGAAGAGGGCGGGGGTGTATCATACCTTGATAATGATTTCCATTGCATTTGATGAGAAACAGAGACAGAGTGAGAGGGGGAGAGAATAGTCACGTAATCAATCTCTTCCAGAAATTAAACAAGTTTGATTAGGATCTGAGCAGAGGTGGACCACGTTTGGCAAACTCTAGAACCACAGATTCAAAACTTCAGGGTAAAAGCACGTTGGATATTTAATTCGATTTTCATGTCAATCCATTATGGTTATAAGGAGACAAGGGTAATAATTTATCTCCATTTACAAATGAGGATCTGCAACAGAGATTAAGTGACTTGGCAAGGGCACGCCACCTATGGAAAGCGGAGCTGGAACATCCATTGCCAAGTTCATCTCTCTTTTTGATTTTGTGGTGCCTGGTACATTGAGCCTGGGCTCCAGGATGAATTATTGCCACTGATAACAAGCAGGCCAAGGGGTGCACTTACTCAAACAGTTATTGACTAACCATCTGCATTCATTCGTGTGGTTCCACAGCACTCAAGCTGGTGGTCGCTATTCATTGCTCACCTGCTCCAAAGCCAATCGCAGAGAAATTGGTGAAATCAGGTGACTCGGGCTTAGAAGGGAGGCTTCCTCAGAGATCTCGCTTTCTCTGCCTGGTTCTTCTCCCTGTGTTCAGTCTATAGCTGTTCTCTACCTGGTTCTGCTTTTGGAAGCTTTCCAGACTATGTGTCTTCAAAATGGTCTTCACAGCAGTGACCAACTTGTTTCAGTTTGCCCTGGACCGTCCTGATTTTAGTACTGAAAGTCCCACATCCTGGGAAACCCCTTGGCCTCAAGTGGAGTGGGATGTCTGGTCCCTTGGGGGAGGTGTTCCTTAGCCACTTTTACAGATGTGCACGGGTTCAACCACGTGCCTAAGATGATCCAACCATTTGTGAACGGTTCTCTGTGAACTTTCTGCTCTAAGTTTTTGATCATGGCTGCAGCTGATTTGAGAAGCAGGGATGCTTGAGCCACATGCACCCTTCTTGCTTTTCGTCCCTCAGTGATCCCAACTGAATGAAGATCTGGCAGCAGAATCTTGGGCAAGTCATTTACATGGCCTCAGGTCCTCCATTGGGATGAACAATGTCTTATAGTGATGACATAAAGATAATGCTATTGGCCGGGAGCAGTGGCTCACTCCTGTAATCCCAGCACTCTGGGAGGCTGAGGCAGGTGGAGAGCCTGAGCACACAAATTCGAGACCAGCTTGAGCTAGAGTGAGACCCTAACTGTAAAAAAAATTAGCCAGGCATTGTGGCAGGTGCCTGTAGTCCCAGATACTTGGGAGGCTGAGGCAAGAGACTTGCTTGAGCCCAAGAATCTGAAGTTGCTGTGAGCTATGACAGCACAGTGCTCTACTGAGGATTGCCAAGTAAGACTCGGTCTCAAAAAAAAAAAAAGCTATTTATTACATGCTTACTATGTGTCAGAAATTGTTAAGTTCTTTAGTTACATTCTATGCACTTATATATTTGTTTATTTTCTGTCTCTTTTCACTAAAACATAAGGTCCATGAAGGCAGGGATTTTATCTGTTCTCTTTACTGTGGGGTCCTATGGAATATACATATATCCCATTCAACTATATCCTGAATATGCGTTGAGCAAATGAATGATTTAATTTAATATTACACAAAACTGTAATATCCCAGTTTTACAGATTAACAAATTGACTTTCAGAGTATTTAAGTAACTTGCTCGTGGCCACGAATAAGTGGCAGATTCCAAATTCAAACCTCAGATTTACCTAACCCCAAAGGTAAAGCTCTTGGCCACTATCCCAAGCTGAGATGCAGCGTAGGAGCCACGCAGCACAGGACCTGACCCACAAGGGGACAAGAAATCTCCTTCCCGCAGCTCTTCTCCGTCTCACTGTTTGTTACCACTGCTGCAGACAGCTCAGAGCCCCATGGCCTGGAAATTTAAAGATCTGGAAGCTGCTTCCTCCCCATCTGCCTGGCTCATTCGGGCCTGTTCCAGGAAGAAGGCAGGGACCACGGAGTGGCATTAATTGAAGGGGGCGAGCGCGCACATCCAAACCAAGGAAGTGGCACCTGCCATCAGCGCTTGTCCCTTCAAATCACACTGGGAGTAATCTGACCTGGCGTTCCGTCACCACTTGACAGCAACGCTGCTGCCTGGAGACACAAAAATAATAAACAGGACAGGCCAGCAGAGTGACAGCCAGAACATCTGTGTGTGACAGTTGTGAGTGGCCTGCACAGGCGAGGCTGGACACAGGCTAGTGGTTGCTCACTCCCTTCCCCCGCCTGGAGTGCCCGGCGTCTGCAGCTGTTTGCCGGGGTGCAGGGGAAGGAGCCAGGTCTTCCCGGGTTTGTATCCTGGCCCCGCTTCTCTCTCCCTAGTTGGGGTCTGAGAACTGATACGGTGACGTCCCTGTCGCCCACGTTTCCATAGCTCCCCTGAGGCCCTCGGATGGCTCAGATTTGGCTGCTGTTGTTTCATTGTTTCTTCCGCCCCCAGCATTCACCTACAGGTGCACATAGCCCCTTGCCTTTTTATTTCTCTTCTTTCCCAAATAAGGTAAAATAAAAAGAATACATATGTGCTCAAGGTAGATTTCACTGGAGATTTTATTTTATTTTATTTTAAAGAAATTTTATTTAGGAAGAACAAAGGGAAAGCTTAGAGCATTTCTAAAGAGAGTTGGAAGGGGGTCCCTCTCTTGGAAGAGAAAAGGTGAGAGAGACTCCTTGGAGATTTTAGAACAGGCAGATGACACAGTGTCAGCCCCTCAAGATCTTACACTATTGGACGATTCCCAACAGCACCGTCCTAATGCACTGCTTAAGCTGTGAATCTTGCAAAATTCTCTCTTTTCTCTCTTCTTTCTTTGTCCTTCAACTCCTCCCCCCAGAAAAGAACCATGGACCTCCAAGTCCTCCCAGAGCAGAGCAGAGTTCCCTATCTCAGGGCCTTAGACGATAGTGGAGGTTAAGCTGAGAAAACAGAACAGAGGGAAAGGACAGCTTGTTGCCTGGTTGTGAATATTAATGACAGTAGCAATCATTTCGAGGCACACCCCTTTCCCTCTGTGCACCTGCAGCAGGTTGCTGAGGGCTAGTCGGTTTCCCCAGCACGCTGCTCTGCTCGGACAAGTGCTGATGGCACTGTCACCTCCAGATGATGACAGTGTCTCTCCTCATGGTCTCCAGCCTGACATTTATTCTCTGTGTCATGCTCATGCCAGGGTAGGAGTGCTGGGCTTGGATGCCACGTCCATGTAAAATAATTAGGGCAAGCCTAAGACCCCAAGTCTTCTAAGAGGACTGAGTCTTATGAACTGGTCATGACTTTGAGCCAGCCACCCCTACCTCCAATCAGCTATCACTGATCTTTCTGCTTCTGCTGGCCTGATGTCACCTGCATACTCAGACCCCCCACGCCAGTGTCACCTTCGCGCTCAGACCCAGCCTTTACTCCTGACATGTGGCCGCTTGCCTGTGGATTATTAATTCCTAAGAATTTCCCAGCATCCCTTTCTTTCTTCTTGCCCTCAGCCCTCACTGCAGAGGATTTTGTCTTTTCTCAATCACTTTTCCACCCATTTAACTTATTTCTTTAATTTTTAATTTCAATAGATTTAGGGGGTACGTGGATGGATTGTGTAGTGGTAAAGTCAGAGCTTTGAATGTAGCTGTCATCTGGATAGTGTGCATTCTACCTGATGGGTAAGTTTTGATGCCTCACCCTGCCTCCTATCCTCCCCTCTTCTGAGTTTCCAAAGCCCATTTTATTACTCCATGTGACTGGCATACCCACTGTTTATCTCCCGCTCATAACTGAGCACACATGGTTTTTGTTTTTCTGTTTCTGATGTGCTTCCCTTAGGATAACACCCTCCAGTTTCACCCAAGTTGCTGCAAAAGGCGTTATTTCATTCTTTCTTCTGTCTGAGTAGTTCTCCACCTTGTGTGTGGTGTGGTGTGTATCTGTATACACCCCACATTTTCTTTATCCACTCATCAGCGGATGGGCAAGTAGGTTGATTCCATTTTTTTTGCAATTATGAATTGGGCTGAAATAAACATAGGAGCATTTGCTTCTCTGTAATTTAATGGCTTCTTTTCCTTAAGGTACATACCCAGTAGTGACATTGCTGGATCAAATGGTGGGTCTCCTTTTAACTTTTTGAGGAACCTACCCTGTTTCCATAGAGATCGCACTAATTTATAGTCCTACCCACAGTGTGTAAGTCTTTCCTTTCACCATATCCGTGCTAACATCTACTGTTTTTTTGACTTTTTAATTACGACCATCCTGATGGGGGTCAGGCGGTGTCTCATGACGGTTTTCACTTTCATGGACAGACATTTCTCAAAAGAAGATATCCAACATGACCGAAAAGCATATGAAAAAAAAGATGGACATCGTCCAGCATCAGGGAAATGCAAATCCATCGATGTTTTCTCTTTCCTCGACCCTTTAGGAGAGTTCTGTCCACCTCCGAAGCCCTCACACCGTGGGCAGAGTCAGGAGTCTGAGTCAGAGACAGGAAGAACCCACAGGCCAGGGAATGGAGAAGTTTTCACGGAGTTCAGCTCCTGGGCCCTCCTCTGTCGCAAGCAAGGGCTGAGGCAGAAAAGACAACTCTGGAGAGGTAGAGAGGCCTAGATAATAAAGAGATTGGTGGAGGAAGGAAGGACAGCGGAAATGATAGCCGCCAGGAGCCATAATTTGAAGGAGTCAGCATATGGGTCTCTGCGGCTGTGGCAGACACTGTAGTAGTCACCAGATACCCAGCACACCCAACTAGGAGGTTTAAATTTACATTAAATAAAATGAAATAAGACCAACATGTTGTATCGCCACCCAGCCACTCTAGCTGACCCCACGTCCCGTGTCAGTAGCAGCTACTATACAGGAAAACGCAGACACAGAACATTGCCATCGTCACAGCCAGTCCTTTTGGGTAGAGCAGCTGTCTAGGGATATTGTAGGATTGGGGAAAAAGTTAGAGAAGAGAAGGAATTTGGAAGAACTATTGCTAGGAGTTATAAATTAGGTTTTCTTTATTCATCTACGAGAGATGCAAAAGTAAATGTTGCATTTTTTTCAGTGGTGGGGAAACTTCTGACAATTAATGTCTCTTCTCCTCCATGTGCAATGAGGCATAGAGTCAGTCTCCGGGAGTACACCAAACTGGCTTTTGTTACAAAGATTGCCAATGCTACCGTCAACGAGGGGGTGTAGTTCTGTAGGAGAAAGACCATTGGAGTTGGCTTCAGAAGATCCGGGTTCAAATCCTCTCACCTCCACCTACCACGTAAAGTCAGATAATGCTGATTGGTAAGAATGGCTCATGTTCCCACTGGATGGGTTTTATCTTGTTACTCGGGAATAGACATGCCGGGAAGTGAACATTCACTGTGCTCCCACTGAGAGCCAAGTGTGCAACAGCTCAGTTAGAGAGCAAACCAAACGTGAACGGATGAAGCTTACAGGGACATTCTCATCTTAGAAAACAGAACAGAAACCCTGCCCCCCTTGGGCATCTTACCCTAGAGGTACAGACAGGTGCACTTAGGGCAGGTGGGACTTAGTGCGATTGAAGTAAAGGGGGGTTCAATAGCCTCCTTTAGTCCTGCTTTAATCTCAGGGCTATCTATCCACCTCGTAATTAGTCTCTTATGCTTGGAAGTGATTTTATCAATATCCATTAAATCAAAACTCATTGGTACTCAATCTTCCAGACGTTGTAGGCATTCCCTGGCGTAAGTGAGATGAATTCACTTTTGCGGAGAGTCCATCACTGGGTAAAGACTTGCACTTGGGGGGCGCCTCAAGTATGAAAATGGGTTCATATTGACCTTTTCAGATCAGGAATTTATTTGGCCTTCCTGCTGTCAGCCTTTCAAAAATTCTTCAGGTCTGCACATTTGAAAAATGAGAATGGTTGTTTGGTGGCTTTCCTTTGAGTTCACTCTAAGATCTGAATGTCTGATGAGAAAAATCCTGAATAAAACGACTGTTTTAAAAGCCTAACTATTTCCCTTGCCTTGACCAGATCTTGGAGCCAGGAGGTGGTGCACTGCAATCCTGTATGCAGCCTGGTAGTGAGTCCACTGAGGTCTGATTCCTTCCTCTTGGTTTTATGACTTAGGTAACGGAGAAAACAAAACCACATGCATGAAAGAGATGCAGCCTCGGACACCTTTTACAGAGTCTTTGATTCCAGACCTTAATCATTCCCTTTTGAATATCCACTGACTTTTTCCAAGCAAACAGGACCTTTTACGTGTTAAGAAAGGCAGTGTGCTCAGAGAATCATTCTTATTTGTAGCCTCCCATACAGCCACGACTGATAGAAGATATAGTCCTTTTATTATCTTTTTGGATTTTTTTATTTATCTGCATTTAAGGGGTACGAGTGCAGTTTTATTAGCTGGCTGTACTGCATAGTGGTGAAGCTGGTGCAGAGAAATGGAGAAACGTGAATACTTGAAGGTGCCGTGAATCGTTGCTCTAGTCATTGACCACTTGCCTACAGGCTTCTTCTGAGATGAAAATCAAACCCTACGTTTGTTAGTTATAAACTGAATATTAGTGATAAGGAACATTAAAACTGGGGGGGGGTTTAAAAGAAAATTTGAAAGACAATTATGCACCATAGCAGAAGGGAGAAGCCCAGGTGATAGGAGTGGTTGGAGCACCAAGTTTTTCCCTCCATGATATTTTTTTCTCTTCCAGTTTAGAGGCTATGTGCTCTGTCTCTATTATTTAAAAATTATCCATTCAATCTTAATATGCATCCTTAATGAGTCTAAAGTGAATCGGCATCTTTACTCTCCTCCAGAAAAGCCTAAGGAACCCAGGGAACGTTAAGGCTGACCACCTCCTTCCTGCTTGTGTTCCTTTGTTACCAAACATGTTAGTCCCGGCTTGTGCGCTGGCCCTGAAATGACCCTGTCCCCATTCTACTGTTATGACCTCTGATGTCACTCCCGGTAACATGTATTAAAATGTCTCTCCATCCTCTCTGCTTCTCACCTTTTCTCTGTGATTCGCATTTATTAATTTCTGTGATGAATCTATTTTACTCTTTTAGAACTCTCTCATCATTTTAAAAGTCTCTATTTTTTCCTAAAAATGTTAGCACATCGATTCTCTTGTTTAATCTCCCTACTGCGGTTCTTTGTTTGAACATAGCCATGGGTCCCTTAACGATAGGGATAGCCAGATGATACAGCCTGCTGCACAGCTAGGCTGTATGGTGTAACCCTATGAATCCTAGGTTATAAAATTATAGACCGTGTTCCCTTCACTGAATACTGTAGGCAACTGGCATACCATAAGTGTCTGTGCAGCTGAACATATCCAAACACAGAAAAGGTTCAGTCAACATACAGTATGAAAGATTAAAAATGGCCCATCGGTGTAGGGCACTTACCACGAAGGGAGCTGGCAGGACTGAGAGTTGATCTGGGTGAGTCGGGGAGTGAGAGGTGAGTGCATGTGGAGGCCAAGGGTGTCACCCCACACCGCTGCGGACTTTACACACTGGGCTCTCAGGCTGTGCTCACTTTGTAAAAAATGTTTTTCTTTCTTTAATGATAAATTAAGTTTAACTTATCATCCCTTTTTTGACTTTACAAACGTTTAAATGTTTTAACTTTTTGACTCTTTGGTAATAATACTTACTTAAAACACAAATGCATCTTCAGGACTACAAACGATTTTCCTCTTTTACGCCTTTTAAAGCTTTTTTCTATTTTTAGGATGTTTAATGTGTTTTACTTTCTAAATGTTTGTGTTCAAGATATGAGCGTACACATTGGCTTAGGCCCGCACCGCGTCGGGGTCAGCATCATCACTGCCTTCCCCCCTCCGCGTCTTGTCCCACTGGAAGGGACCGTAACACACACTGTCATCTCCTAGGATAACAACGCTTTCTTCTGGATACCTCTTGAGGGACCTGCCTGAGGTTGTTTTACAGTTAACTTTTTTTTTTTTTAATAAGTGGAAGGAATACACTCTAAAATAATGACAAAAATATAGTATAGGGAATACAGAAACGAGTTCCATAGTAGTTAGCCATAGCCAGCTTCTGTCCTGTGCATGACTGTGTGCGCGACCCCTTTCTACATGGCCGCACAGTAGGTGACGAGTATCACCACAAGCACGTGAATAACACATTGTACTACAGTTAGTACAGCTGTGATGTCAGCAGGCAATAGGACAGTTTCAGCTCCATCATCTTGCCGGACCACCCTTGTAGATGGGTGAGTCTTCCATTAACAAAAATGTTGCTATGGATGCTCGTGTTACATATCCGGAGTGTGTCTGAGATCTGGTGGGTTCTCTTGCAAATATTCCTGGTCATTTCTGTTCATCTCTTGTTTCTCATTCATGCTTTTGAGTCCTTACTATTTAAAAAAAAAAGCATTTTAAATTTGTTATCATGTTTTAGGCAACTCAGGATGTGAATGAGTGTCAATCTTTGGGACTTCGGGAGCTGGGTGTCCCCAGCTGACATACTCTCTGTGCTTAGAATCCTGGAAATGGAATTGGAGTGGAAAGATCCCTGAATGGGTTGCGCTCAGAGCTAAGAGCGTCAGAAATTCAGACAGCCCTCACTGGGTTTCACTGGCCTCTCCTAAATGCCTCCAGTGATGGGGATGGTGACGACCACATTTCAGGGCAGCACTTCCAGCTGCTGGCCCTTTGAGCTCTCTTTCAACTATTCTTTTCCCTAAGTAGAAACCCACTTGTCTGGTTTCTGCTCATTGGCTCTGAGTCTACTTTCTGGAGTTAACAAGACCAGTTTAGTCCTATTTCTCTTTCAGTCTTTTAGATATATGAGTGCACTGTTACTCATTTTAAGGAAATTTTATTGGATGCATGTTCACGTACAGAGAGAAATAGCTGGTAGGACAAAGGCACACTGCATGTGGTATTTCCAAATCTCGGGCTCTCTGGGGATGGTAAAATCAGCCCCTTTATTCTTCTGACCCCAGCAGATTACAAGCCATTTTCATTAGTGTTGGTGCCTTCATCCCACACGATCTCTGTGTGAGGAACTGTAGGATGGATATAATGTGATAATATCCCCATTGTGCAAGTGATGTCTCTCAGGCTCTGGGGGTTTAAGTGACTTTCTTAGAACACGGGCTCTGAAAGTTGGGGGGTAAATCCGATGCAGAGCTGCTGTGGCCAAAGGCATGATTTTAGCAAATCTCCTCTTTTCCTAAGATCAGACTATTCCTCTGCCCATCTCTGTTCTTGAGCAAGTGTACTAATTTTATGATCTGTTGCTAGCTGCTCATTTATTTAGGAAGCAAGGATTGGATGTCATTGGACGATGCCCTGGGCACATCCTAGAAATGGCACAAATTGGAAAACTGAGGAGAGGCAGGGACAGGGTCTTAGTGAAAGGAGGCACAGAGAAGGCCTCTCGTTAGGAAGAGGCTAGGTGAGTGTGTTTGGGGTGGGCAGCCACCCGGATTTGGTGCTGTGTTTGCACTGTCCTTGGCTGCGTATGGGAGATAAGTAGGGGGCACACAGCCCTGGGAAATGTGAGAGAGACGACTTCTCCAGGGCAGGGCCAGGTGAAAGGCACTGACTCTGCCCCCGGAGGGCTTGTACTCGCTCCAGCTTCCAGGTGCTGCTGGCTGGAACTTGGCTTTGAGTCATCACTCCTGGATTCAGACAGATTCAATGTGGGTTTGGAGGCTCATCTTCGGAGGGAGGGATCATAACGATCATAAAGAGAACTGGCATGCTGGCAGCGTGGAAACAGCATGGGGCATGGCGCACGAGCCATTTGTGTCCCAGTTCTGACTCGTTAACCCAATTTATTTTCCCAGAAAATATTTACTCAGGGCTTACTCTGCATCAGGGGCTGTGTGAGGTGTGAGAGGCTGAGCTGAACCACACAGAGTCTTCTGGTGTCAAATAAAGCCCTGAGTTACTCCCATAAAAATAGCAGTGACAACTCTGCACCAGGGGCTTGAGTCAAGTACTCGCCGTGTCATTAGAACACATGACAACCTATGAAGAAGGATGTCACCTGATGAGACAACTGGAACTTAGAAAGGTCACACAGTGTGCTACAAATGGCAGAGCCAGGCTTCAAACTAAAGCCTAGGGACATCAAAGCCAGTATTCTTCACTAATCTTGGGGCCCACTTTTAATATCTAGCAAACAGGAACAGTTAATTCCCCCCAACCTTGGTAATAGACTCACGGTTAGTATCAAATGAGTCTATTACATTTCAGGCCCTGGGATATGTGCTAGAGGCATAAAGATGAACAAACTTGACCTTGTTTCAGACTATGAGACGTCTATAATCTAGAGAAGGAAGTCATGCAACAAAGTAGTTACAAGCCAGTGAGATTTCAATTTGAACATGGATCACAACAGGGGTATGAAGGAAAGAGCCCCTCAAATCTGTGGGAAATCTGAGAGGAAACATAGAGTAGGCTGAAATCAACCCTACAGATTGGGCCAGGGGAGCAGGTTAGGGGAAGGGCATACCAGATGAAAAGAATAAAGTAATCAAAGGCATGGAGGGGCAGACTAACATGGCGGATCTGAGGAAGAGAAGACAGAGCTGGTGGGACTGGGGTGCCAGTGGGGTGTCAGGCTGTGCAGGCGAGCAGAGAACAAGCAGGGGAGAAAAGCTGCTTGACTGGGGGCAGTGCTATTTATCCTGGAGGTGATCGGGAGCCCTTGGAGGATTTTGCTCAGGATGACATGATCATATTTGCACAAGGGGAAGAGGCTTGTGGCCAGAAGCGATTAATGGGTATGAAAACAGAGCAGGACCACATGCTAGAGGCAATCCCAGTAAGTCAGTCGAAATGCTTTGTGCCTGGCCAACTCTGTGATGCAAAGATGGAGTCAAGGGTGTTCAGGAAATCTATCTGATCATGTGACAGATCTTTCTCAATACCCAGAAGAAGGGCTATGGAGGAGGCAAAGTCTAATTCAGGTTTCTGTCTGGGAACACTGAGATTGACCCTATAGGAAGGTGAGCAGGCTCCTATGTTAGCAGGGAAGGGATGAGCTGAGAATGGGTGTACTGAGGGGAAGTGGGGCAACCAGGTGGGCTGTCTGATGACAACAGAGACAACCAACTATGAGCCTGGCACTGCTCTAAGTGGTTCACACGTATAGTGAGACCTTTAACCCTCCCAACAGATCTCCCTAGGTGCTACTGATGTCTTCACTTACAGAGAAGGAAACAGAGGCACAGAGAGTCTAAGTAACCCACCCAAAGTCACACTACCTGATAAGTGGAGGAACAAGGACTTGAACCTGGCAGGTGGGTTCAAGTCACAATGGCAGTCACAACCACTAGACCAAACAAACAAGTGATAAGCTGATGCTTCTGCGTGGATTGAGGCTGAAAATTCTAAGGTGGAAGGCTTTGGCATCTTCATAGCATGATGAGTTATTAGACTGAATGAGGTCATTCAAGGAAGGAAAGGGGAAGAGGTCTGAGTATGTGGCTGAGAAACATGAATATTTAAGAGTGGACCAAAGAGATCTCTAAAAAGATAACAAAAATGCAGTGATTGATGTAGGTGAAGCAATTGATTCCATGGAATGCTACTGACTAGCCAGGAGTGACAGGTCTGGGGCTGTAAGTCATAGTCCTTGTCCTTGCAGGTGTTTACTGGAGGAGAAGAGACACATCCAGGTATAGCTCACCAGTACAATGTGAGCAATAAAGGCGTTGTCTGCAGGATACTACAGAACCCAGAGTGGGGAGCCCTAACCACTTTGCACAGTTCAGGGAAGATTCCACAGATGTGAGAGCGCTTGAGCAGAGCTGTGAAAGAAGAACAGGAATTTACTCAATTGATTGGAAAATGGAAGTACATTACAGTCCAGAGAGAAATGTTGTGTTCTAAATCAGTTAGGATTCACCGATTGTCAACAACTAACGCAAAAAACGATGGATCAAGGCAATCGGAGGCAGGCAGGAGAAGGCGATCTGCAGAGCCACAAGGATACTGGATGCTCTTCCTCGTTTCACTCTTCTAACCTTCCCATTCATCCCCACGTCACCCATGGGTCCTTTATGGCTGCAGAACTTCCAGCCTCCTGCGTCTACATAACAGGTACAAATAACAAGGCTGAAGGGACATGCTGAGTCTTGATTCCCAGACTTTTATTTTTTTTAAACATTGTAACTAAACTTCCTTTTTTTTTAAAATTAATTGATAGCTATATACATGAATGCAAACATGGGGTACATTGTACTGTTTTCATATACAATTTGAAATACTTTCATCAAGCTGGTTAACATAAATTTCATGTCATTTTCTTAGTCATTGTATCAAAACATTTATATTCTAGTTCTAGAAAAGTTCACTTGTACCTTTGTTAGACAGATATATAGGTGATCTTTCCGGTCACCCTCCTACCACCCAACTGCCCTTCTCCCCTCCCCTTCTCCACCCCCTCCCCATATTCTTGGGCTTTACCTCCTTCATGTTCACATGGATGGAATTGGAAAATGTTCTTCTTAGCAAAGTATCTCAGGAATGGAAGAAAAAGTATCCAATGTACACAGCCCTTTTATGAAACTAATCTATATCTCTCAAACGAAAGATACAACTTGATTCCCAGACTTTTCACATGACCCGTGCAGGGCCACATGGCCATACTTAACTGCAGAAAAATACAGAGAAGTGAGCACTGTTAGCTGCTTTTACTTAGAAGGAATGAGAATGCACTCTGGTCAGGTTCGCAGGTGCCAACCACATTTCTGTTGCAGGATTATGGGTCTGGAAGATAGAAATAGGTATCACGTGAAGGCTCTGGCTCTTAATTTTGCCTTGTGTGAAATACAGACATTGGGATATCAACCTCACCGCATGTCACGAAATTATTGTGAGCATCATTGTAGACAGCACAGTGCAAAATGCTTGGGACAAAAAGTAAGAAACTCTGCCTACATGTTAAGAAGCATTGCAATGTTATATTAATAATTTTGAGAAGGAGGCACAGGAAATGGACCACCACCCCTCCAGAAAATGTTCTCTGAGGCACTAAGCAGACACACAAAATGCCTGTTTATCTCAGCAGTGGACATTTTTAGTATATGCATCTAATGCCCGCTTAGCTAGTCCAACTGTTGTAGCAGATAGGTTTTTTTAGCAGGCGAAGATAAAAGTGTGTACTGTGGGAATATATTGAAACCAGATTCATTGAAAGAATAATAATGCCAGAAACATGGGGCTGTTGTGCTGGGAGCCTGTCACCCCGGTCTGCTAAGTAAAGGGCAGTGGAGGGCGGGTGGGGAGGAAGCTGATAATGCCCATATCTGATACAGAGGATGTAGTCTGTGGGGCTGCCTCCTCCAACAACCCCATCTTCTTTCTTCTTCATTTCCTGAACAATCTCGCCAGTGGCAGGGAAGGGAAGAACTGGCATTTTTGCTGTTTGCCTGCTGAGTGAAGCCAAGATGATTAATTTTCATTTGCAGAAGGCTGAATTATCTCTGCCCCCCACATGCCAGCATCCGTAGTCCAGTAATTACGTTTTTCTTCCAACTTCATTTCACTAGGAGTCCGGGTGGGACCCTGGGCCGGCAAGTCAGAATCACTAAATGGCTGTGCCTTTAGGAAATCACTACGTTTGCCTCAAGATGATATTCTACAAACGTTGTATTTATTATTAATAGTGATAACATCTAACAATGACTGAGCACTTACTGCGCATTGGACTTCAACGTGCGTGATTTTGCAGATGATGAAATTGAGGCATGGAGATGTGACGTACCTACCCGATGCCTAATAATGGAGGAGTTGGGATTCAACCCAGCTTTCTCTGATTCCTAAATTCTAAGCATTGTGATAGACAGTGACCAGACCAAGTGCCTCCTATGTGCCAGACATTGTTTGAGGCCTGGGGAACACTGTTCCTGATCACGAGAAGACAGGCTTGTAAACAAGAGTTACAAGGGCTCATGGGAATCTGAGTGGGAAGGCGACGCAGAGGGAAATTAGCAATTCCAGCAGCAAGGAAAGGAAAGATCCCAAAGAAGGTAATGCTTGTGTTCTGTGCTATTGAACACTATTAGGAGCCCTGAATGTTGCCCCTTCCTTGTTATGGGTGGCTGTGTTTTAGGTCTCCAAGCCTCAGTTTCCCCATCTATAAAATGGGAAGAATTGTCTTGACCACCTATCTAAACAGTGGTGAAGCTTTTGACTATGTACCCCCTCTTCTTTCTTCCATCACAGCTGAGTAAAGCCAGAAGGGTTTGCTGCTCTGGAATTTCTCTTATTCCACCAGGGGATGGAGTGGAGCAGAGAGAATTTGCTTTCTAACTCCTCCTTGACTTTTGAGCTCTCCCCTGGAGCCTTTCCTCTTTAGCGTATCTCATGCGGAAGAGCAGCCTACAGCCAGCAGAGCCCTTCTCTGTAGCTCAGATGGAAGGTTGGCTGTGCCATCCTTAGCAGGGGACTTTGCAACTCTCTGTGCACGAACCTGAATCAGTCACTCTGGCATGTTCTCGGGACCCTCATCTCAGGTCGGCTTTGGTATTCTTTAACCTTTACAACACACATATGTCATGGGGACAGAGTTGAGCATTGATTAATTGATTAATTCAATCAACAATTATTTATTGAGTTCCTGCCACATAGCAGAGCTGTTCTAGGTCCTGAGGATACCATGGCTAACTAAAGTGGCAAAGAACTTGTATCCCTGGGGCTCATAGTCTTATAAAGAGGCGATGACAATAAACCAAGTAACAATACATGGGGATCTGAGAAAGTCTTGGTATCTGGCCTTCAAACTCCTATGTTAAGTTTTTCAGAATTTTCTCCATCATGCCCCCAACCTACCACACTAAAATTCTTACTATGCTTTGGCAGGGTCAGGGGTTCCCCCTGCGTGCCCCTTCTCATTGCCTTCTTACTTAAACAATTCTTCTTTATCTGTGATATCTAAACCTAAAGGAAGACTTTCCCGTACTCAACCACATCTACGTCACCCTCCTCCCATACAGCACATCCATGTATCATGGAGTAGTTGGTCTGTTTGCTCACTACTAACTTAAGGACAGGTCTGAGTCATGGAGACATTCAGTGTTAAAAAAATGTCATGAAACTTGTATTCCAACGCATGTTATAGCTTAGCTGAAATGGATGTTCTTTTGGAAATATACAAATGATAAAGCTGACAAAAGAGGAAATAGAAAAACCTAAAGCCCTTCATTAAAAATACTGAATCTGTAATTAGAAACCTTTCTTTAAAAAAAAAAATCAGGCCTAGATGACTTCAGTGGTAAATTCTATTAAATATTTCAGGTATGTGTACTAACTATACATTAAAAAATGAATATAAAGAAATAAAATTTCAATTCCTATCTTACAAAATAAAGAAAATGGATTGTAGACCTAAACACAAAAGCTGAAACTATAATGTTTTTTAGGACAAAATATTGTACAAAAGTCTTCATAAGGTGGTGCAGACAAATATTTCTTTGGAAGAATATCAAAGCTGCACTAGACATAAAAAAGTTGAACTTCTCCTCAAACAACACCGATCTCAAGAAAGGAGCATAGCAATGTAAGATGATGGATATAATCGTTTGCTAGATTGTAGTGACCTTTCGCCATCTATATTTGTATCAACACATCATGTTAGACATCTTAAATATGTACAATTTTTTAAAAATGGATAAAAAAGAAAAGAAAAAACTATAAGCCACTAAGGGAGATGAAGATTCATTATGTGTGTATCAGACAAAGGGCTTGTATGCAAATTAACAACTTCTCTCATAAGACAAAAGAACAAATTTTAAAAGTGAGTAGGAAACTCTAAACAGAGCAGTGCCTGTAGCTCAAAGGAGTAGGGCGCCGGCCCCATATACCGGAGATGGCAGGTTCAAACCCTGCCCCGGCCAAAAACTGCAACAAACAAACAAACAAACAAAGAAAAACTCTAAGCAGCCATTTTACAAAAAAAGAATCACTAGTGGAGGGACCAGTAAGCCCACTCAAGGGAAATGTAAATGAGAAACCACAGTAAGAAATCACTATTCTGGCGTGGCACCTGTGGCTCAATCAGCTAAGGCGCCAGCCATGTACACCTAAGGTGGTGGGTTTGAATTCAGCCCGGGGCCCGCCAAAACAACAATGATGGCTGCAACCAAAAAATGGCCGGGCGTTGTGGCGGGCGCCTGTGGTCCCAGGTACTTGGGAGGCGGAGGCAGGAGACTCGCTTGAGCCCAGGAGTTGGAGGTTGCTGTGAGCTGTGATGCCATGGCACTCTACCCAGAGGGATAGCTTGAGGCTCCGTCTCAAAAAAAAAAAAAAAAAGAAATCACTAGCCAAAGAGAATAGCTAAAATTAAAAAAAAAAAAACAAATTAAAGAGAAAAAAAGAAGGAGACAAGCAAGGAAAGAAATCTGAAAACACCGATTTTGGCGCTGGGGTTGGGGGAGGCGGTGTGACAATCACCAGTGTTTGGTAGGTGCATAAAATGCTGCCAAGACTTCAGAAAACGTCTGAGAGGTTCTTAGAAAACTAACCACGCCCTTATTCTATGATCCAGAAATTCTGCTAGGTATTTACCCCTCCCCCCAAAAGGAAAAAAAATATGTTCATAGAAACACTTGTTTGAAAATATTCAGTAGAGCTTTTTTATAATAGCCCAGAACCAGACATAGTCTCAGCGTCCATCAGTAAGAGAATAGATGAACATATTGCAGTATACTGAAATACTGGAAAAGTATTCAACAATAAAAAGGATGCAAGAGTGATAGATGCAGGACATGGTGAAGGTCAAAGGCATTATGGTAAGTGAGAAGACCTTAAAAAAAGAGGTATAGACAGTGTGATTCCACTTACATAAAGTCCTTTTTTTTCTTTTTATAAATGATAGCTGTGTACATTAATGCAATCATGGGGTAGTGTGGTGTTTTCATATACAATTTGAAATGCTCTCATCAAACTGGTTAACATAACCTTTATGTCATTTTCTTAGTTATTATGTTAAGATGTTTATAT
>CAUYQV010033222.1:0-15148 GCA_963574575.1 Galagoides demidoff | reverse complement strand
GACCTCAGGGGGGACCTCACCTAATGTGCATGATATAATGGTACATTTCAAAACTATTAATAAATGAGTATAATTGTGATGGATGTGTTACTTGGTTCAATGTAAATATTTCACATTGTATATCGAAGCAGTACCCTGAACACCCCATAAATGCATCAGTGTACAAAGTTATGATTTAATAAAAAATAATTAATTACAAAAAAAAGAAAAAAAAGAGTTAAAGTATAATGTAGTATCACAAAGTCGTCATGGAAACAACCCAAGTGCCCACCAGTATATGAATGGATCAATAAAATGTAGTATATATTTACAATGGAGTTAGAAAAAGTGCTGAGCTACTATCTTTGGGACAACCAGGATGGAACTGGAGATCATTGTTCTAAGTGAAGTTATCACAAGAATGGATAAACAGACACCACATGTCCTCAATACTAAGTTGGAACTAATTGTTCAACACTTTGTGTACATACTGAAGCAAAACTCAGTGAAAACCAAGCGGAGGTAGGGAGTTAGAAGGGGTGGGCACAGGGAACTCCATCTGGGTGAAGGGCACCCTTACAACTTTGACTCAGTCTGTACAAAAACAAATTTTGTAACCAAAATGTGTATACTCCCTAACATTCTGAAATTTTTTAAAAGTGTAATATAATAACCAACAATCAAGTTCTCACAACCAAAGAGAGTTGAAAGTCAAATTAAATAGCTTAAGGGAGAGGATTTACTCACTGGCATTGCAGTCCTTTATTTTGTTATTTGGATAATCATTTTCACCTTGTGGAAAGTTAATATATACATTTATGTCTAATCAGCAAATTAGACAGTTGAAAAGTATGTATGAGCACCTAATAATGTACCCCAATTAAGCTACGTACTATGAGTATATAAAAAAGAACATATAGGGCAGTGCTTGTGGCTCAGTGGGTAGGGCACCGGCCCCATATAATAAAGTAAGACTCTGTCTCTAAAAAAAAAAAAAAAAGGATATATAAATATGAAGGCTACTACTTATACTTCAAACCCAAGGTGGGTTAATAAGCATGTTAAGTATTTTTTTAGAGAAACAATATTTTATTTTATTTTTATTTTTATTTTTTTGAGACGGAGCCTCAAGCTATCCCCCCTGGGTCTGTGCTGTAGCATCACAGCTAACAGCAACTTCCAACTCCTGGGCTCAAGCGAGTCTCCTGCCTCAGTCTCCCAAGTAGCTGGGACTACAGGAGCCCACCACAACGCCTGGCTATTTTTTTTTTTTTTTTGGTTGCAGCCGTCATTGTTGTTTGGTGGGCCCGGGCTGGGGATTTGAACCCGCCACCTAGGTGTATGTGGCTGGCACCTTAGCTGCTTGAGCCACAGGCACTGAGCTGAGAAACAATATTTTAAATGTGCTCTAGGAGTTCAGAGAAATAAAAGGTTGATGTGGTTTGAAATAATTTAAATAATAGAAAGCTTTACTGAATAAAGTTAGTAAAAAATATAAAAACATGGGGGAGGTTGCAAAGAAATCTGTTCAACTCTTAAAATATTAATTTAGTTTTTATTTGTAAATGTTTATGTAAGAATTTCACTTTATTAGCATCAACTACCAATACTGAGACAAAAATATAATGTAAAATGAAAATCTGTCTTAATTGCAATAAATCTGAATATGGGTCTTATGCAAAAGTCATTGAGAAGATTAACTCCTGTCTTTATTTTTCCCCATTTTTTTGATGTCCCTTCACTCATATTAATTTTCAAGATATATACATATTATTTCAGACAGAAAATTTTTTCTAGCCACTAGGAATATATGGTCGAAGAAAGCAGTTCCTGTCCTCAAGAGGTTAAAGTTTGGTAGGTGGAAGCCAGTAAATGAAGTCTTTGCAATACAAGAGGCTGTAAGAGTTTTGGGGACACAGAAGAAGTTGAGGGGAATGCTCCAAGGCGGTTTCCTGCAGGACAACCGGGAGGGGACAAATGTGTGTCTGTGGGAGGGTGAATGTTGGGACAAGGTCAGAGGAGGGAAAGGCATTCCAGAAAAAGAAACTGTTAGTCTACAAAAGGCATAGTGAGTGAACAGTAAGCCTGAGAGCAGCGCTGGGGTTTCCCATGCTTGTTTCAAAGTCCCTCATTATCTTTATGGGGAGAGAAAAGTCTTTAAAAGCAAATAACTAGACCATATTGAAAATGAAACTTAGATATTAATGAATGCTAAGGATTACTTTTCTGTCTTTTGGGGTGTTACCCACTGACTGTATACAAATTATTCATTTTATAATAGCAGCCTTCTTCTGAAGTGAGTCATTTTGTGATGGCCCAGTTGTTTATATTAAGTTCCAAATAGATTTCTTATCACATCACCAAATAAACCTCTTCTATGGAAAGAATACTTTTTTTTAATAAAGAGGAATATGTAGTCAATTTACTTTAGGATTTCCTGAGAGATTAGAGAACCATAATTAATAAGCATTAAAAACACCGCTGATAAAATAAATCATTAAATACTCATACCCTGCTTTTCGAAAGCCTCTTATAATTTACAGTTGACAGTTTATCAATTGCTTTTCCATAACATCAAGTCGTTTAATTAGTACACATGTGCACTAAAATGTCATTTCAGATTAGTTTTGAAAGTCCTTGTTTGCGCAGGAGGCATTTTAATCAAAGGTCTTTAAAAAGAATATATTCTAGCCAACGCGTTTTTAAAATCAGACAAAAATTAAACATCCTGCTATATAGCTGCCGTTTCAGCAATGAATTTAGAACTTCCATTGCAACTTTAACCGGAGGTCACGTCAAATTTCAGCACCAAGACCGTTGTCGTGTTAGCTGGGCCACACGGGCACGTTTTTGTTGCCATGAGAACCTTCTATTTTGTATTAGAAATCGCAGCCTTGACGACGAAATGTTTGCGCCTATTTTGCACATGTTTTTCTACAGCTATTCCTCCCCGCCCGTAATAATAGTCGAGCGGCTCTGGTTTCCTCCCGCACCCGGCCTAGTTTTTCCGTTTCAGCTCCAGTTGTCCCAGGCTCTGCTGGGAGGCAGGGGCCGCATCGGAGGAAACGCGGGGCAGCGCGGCCTTTCCGCAGCCGCCCGGAGGGCTGGGCCTGTCTCGCCCCGGAGAGCCGAGCTCTAATGCTGCTTTTAAATCTACAGTGAAACACAAAAATCGAGCAATGCCACGTCGTCCCAAGAGGATGGGAGGGGGCGGGGTGTGCGCTGTGTGTTGTGAGCTGTTCCCAGATGGATCGGAACCTAATGAGTCTCCGAGGTGCGGAGAAATCCTGGCCCAGGCCTCGGTTCGGAGAGAAAGGACCCGGCCGGGTGGCGCGGCGGGCCGATCGCGGGCGGCAGGCAGGGTGTCGCCCGCGGAGGGTCGCGCGGAGCCACCCAGCCCCCACCCGAGGGGCTCCCTCCCCCGGGCTCGCGGCTGGGGCCGACGGGACGGCGGGGCACGTTAGGGTCTCCCGGGAGACGGGCTCCGCACAAGATGGCGGACGAGAGAGAGCGGGAAGGTAAGGCGGGGGCTGCCCTCGCCGCCCGCCGCGACCCCGGGCCGCACGGGGAGCCCCAGGGGGCTGAGTCACCCTCCGTCTTGGGCTCCCACCGCGGGGAGAGGGCTGACCGGCGAGGGGCACACCCTGCCGGGTCCCCGCGGGCCGGCGTCTCGGCTCCGCCTCTCCTCCCTCGTCTCCCCCCACCCCCGCCTCCCGGGCTGAGGCGGAGGCGTTGCCAGCGGGAGCGGATAATGGCGTCCTTGTCCGCGGTCGCGGGAAGTGCCAGCCACCCCCACGCCCTCGCCGGGGTCTCGGGGCCGCGGGCGCCGCGCCGGCAGCTGTCCAGGCCCTGGGCCCCGGGGTGGGGGAGGCGGGCTGGGTCAGGACAAGTCGTGGCCGCCGGAATCTGGCAGCCTCCTCTCCGGTGGCGCCGAAACCCCGCCCGGGCCCACCCTGCCGGCGGCCGTGGCCACCATTTTGCCTCTTCAGGGAGGACGGGGGAGGATGTGGCCTGGAGGTCAGAGTCGCTCCCTCAGCGCCTGTTTGTCTGGCGGCCGTGCAGTGCCCCGCAACCCGCCTGGTGTCTTGTCTTTAAAAAAAAAAAATAATAATAATAATAAAAATAATGATGAACAAGCAAAACCAAGCGGAGACGAGTCGGGCCGCTGCGCGCCGGCCGGGCCCCCGCCCCCCGCGGTCCCCGGGGACCCGCAGGTCGCCGCCCGCGGAGGGGGGACCGCTCGGCGAGCCTGACGGTCGCCAGGTCGGAGGGGTTCATGGGTTGCCGCCGAGCAGACGGGAAAAACCGACTGTTTACGTTTATTCCCAAGACCTTTAACTTGTTTTCAGTTATTTAAAACCTGCTCTGTGGTTACCAGACAATTACTCCAAATAATTGTGTTAAGTAATGATCAGAGACACCCCCAGACAACAAACACCACCCCATGAAACAGTAAAGGTAAACAAACACCTAAGAAACAAAATAGCATTCCTTCTTTGTTTTCCTTCTGGAGCGCTCAAAACACTGTGAAGATACCATTTTTCTCAGCGTGGGACGAAGGGTAGTCAGGTCAACAGCTAATATTTACAAGGGACAAAAACAAGCCTGAGATTAAGGTGATGCCAAAATGAGCCGGGAGAACAGATCAAACTGGGCCAACTAGATATCTGCCCATTACTACCAGGAATACCATGATTGTTACATAGTACGATTCATTAGAAACCAGTACAAGTGTTACTTTTACTAAGATGTCCTTAAAACTGTATTATGTTACTTGAAAAGTAGAAGGTACCTATGAAGAAAAGACTAATTTTAAAATTTACCTGGAAAACTATGAACTACTTTTTTAAAAATTAAATTCATATTTGCTTACCAAAAAAGGGGCACTCATTAGGAGATAAACTAACAATTATGTCCTTTTTTTTCTTTTAGAACAATGGTTGTCAACCTTCCTAAGTTGAGAACCACTGTTTTATTACATTTGATTAAGTCAGCATGAGGAAAAATGAGAAAATATACTGGAATTTGGCACAAATACAGTATCTTTACTTAAAAAAAAAATAGATTGAGAGCTTCCTGGATTTTTTCAGGTTTTTGACAAATACTTTTCAGTTTAAAATAAATTGGTTCAGAGGAAGATACAGTTCTCTCTGTAACCAAAGGAGTACCTGAGTACCTGCTGTTAAAAGCAGGATGGCCTTCATTCAATTGACATAACTTTAAGGCCTCTCATATGGAGAGCATTCTGCTTAGGACTTTGGAAGATCTCCTTTTCTAGAGATGAAAAGGACATTGTCTTTGGTCCCAAGAAAGGTGAGATTCATAAGAGAGATAAAACATAACATATATGGGTGGTGCCCGTAGTTCAGTGGGTAGGGGCACCAGCCACGTACACCCAGGCTGGCGGGTTTGAGCTCAGCCTGGGCCAGCTAAACAGCAATGACAACTGCAACAAAAAAATAGCTGGGTGTTGTGGCGGGTGCATGTAGTCCCCGCTACTGGGAAGGCTGAGGCAAGAGAATTTCTTTAGCCCAAGAGTTGGAGGGGAGCTTTGACACCCGGGTACGCTATCAAGGGCGACCTATTGACACTGTCTCCAAAAAAAAAAAAAAAAAAAAGCAAACCTATATATAAGAGGAAATAGTTGACTGGGTTGAGCAGCTTTTGTGCCAGACATTGTGCCAGATGTGTTATATGCCCTTGTGGTCTGTGGACAGAAGCCTCAATAATCACATCCTACCCCTGACCTGCTGAATCAAAGAGTCTTCATTTTCACATATCTGCCATTAAAATTTGAAAATGCTATGAAGTATATCTTATTTATTCGTGATAGTTTAATGAATTAAAGGGCATGATGAAATAAAGGTATTTTATGAGAGGATAAATTAAATACTTCAGTGATACTTATATGGACCTATTCCACTTCTATTATATTTGATTCTCAGCTCTGAAGTTTCAAAAATTAAGTCAGAATTGGCCAGGTTTTGGGATTCACTCAAGTCAACTAAACTCATGAAAGACTGATGTAGAAATCTGAATGATTTATTAGTTTAAATAGGGTTATGTTGATACATTGGCTAGAAAACTGTTTTTGGCAATATAATACTGTTTTATCAGTATTAAGTTTTGGGGGTATATGAATTTATGTTTCAGAAGTTGCTTGATAAGAATGGAATAACAAAAAATAGAAGATAGTTTTGAATGATATTTCCATTACTCTATAAATTACAAAAGGGTAGGAATATATCTGGTCTGTTATACCAAGTGTCTTGCACATGGTACTAAATAAATAAGTGTTGAATTCAGAACATTTAAATTAATCAAAGACTGCTTATGTTTTAACCAAAGTATTCCTAGCTGTTTCCCCCAAATCTATTCTATACCTAAAAATACACAAAAGTAGTATTACGTCTTTTTTCCTTTCTTCCTTGAAGATATGTTCTATGTTCCTATTTCATCTTGCTCAACAAAACATTTTTTCATAATGCCAAAGTACTCACTGACCTGTCTTTTAAAAACAATTATAAAAATCTCTTTGTGGTAATACACATATGTTTTAAATAACATTGAGTTTGTTTAAGTTGTAAAGGAGGAACAAGTGTCTTTGTAGTATCATATCCAGTTCCTCTTTAACATTTAGGGAATCACCTTGATGTAAATACTGAGAATATTGGTAAGAAAAACTAAATCTATCAGAGGGGCTATTATGTCTATTTATAAAACCTTTCTATAAGATTATATGGAAGCCATTATTTCTGGCATTTTTATGCTTTCACAGAGTATAATTTTTTTTTCTAAATTAAAACTTACATAATTATATTTTTTTCTAAATTAAAACTTACATAATTATATTAGCTAAAAAAATAAATTTTAGAATCAAGTTATTTTTATTTTTTAGAAACGTTCTCCCTCTGTCATTCAACCTGGAGTGCAGTGGCATGATCATAGCTCACTGCAGTGTGAGCCACCACATTGGGACAGAATCAAGTTTTCTTTTGACGTCGCTTATCTTTTTAACTGAAGAAATGCTTGAAATGGGATGGGAAAAATTACTTTTGGAGTTTTATCATTTATCCAAAGTTACTGCAACCAGAACTTTTTTTTCTTTCTTTTCCTTCTCTTTTGTTTGTTTAAATGGAGAATTGATACAGTTACTGATTCTTTAGATCCTTAAATCCTACTGTCTCTGTCAGAGAACATTGTATAGGACTGGGAGGATATTCGGTGTGTAGTTAGAATCGCCTCTAGGAAACAAACTGCTTAGATGTAAAATTCTAATTTTTGGCAGGGCAGCAAGCTCTGGGAAGTATGTTAGCTTTTTTAGTAAGCCACAGGCATTCAAAGCTCATTTTAGGATTTACTGTTTTTTGATTCTATTAAGATATTCTTTGCTACATCGCATATTTGCATGTAGTTTTTGTTTTTGGAGACAGTGGCCTCGCTCTGTCCCCCAGGCTGGAGTGCAGTGGCCCCATCATAGTACCCGGTAACCTCGAGCTCCCCAGCTCAACTGATCCTTCTACCTCAGCTTCCTGAGGTATGTGCTACCACATCCAGTGGTTTGTTTGTTTGTTTTAAGAGATGGGGTCTCATTATGTTGCTCAGGCTCCTGAGCTCAAGCCTATCTACCCACCTTGACCTCCCACAGTGCAGGATTATAGGCCTGAGCAACACCACCTGGCCTGGTATTATACGCTTATATTGTCTGGTATTATACTCTTATATTATCCCATTTTCATACTTCTTCAAGCCTGCAAACATATCAAAATGTTGGTTCAGCCAATATTCTTTTTACCTCATTATTACTATTTAAATCTTACTCACAGTTGAGCTAAGTAAGGCATATGTACTATATTCCTCTCTACTACTATTTGATTTCTCATTTGCTCAACTTCCCATGTCATTATGGCTATTCCTTTCCACACTCTCCAACTGAATTGCAAACCCCCCTGCCTGAGATTTTCTGGGTGGTCATACACAGCAGGTGGTCTACCTATAGGTGTCCTCTCCCCCTGGACCCCCATTCCCCCACCACCCCAGCCTTCTGGCCCCAGTGCCTTTGTGGACTGACACTCTCTGGGTGTAGCTGCTGTCCTGAGGCTCCTTCCTCCTCTCTCCTGGGGCAGAACCCACTTTGTCCTACTCTTCCCGGGGTTACCCTCTCGTTTTGCGGGAGCCTGGTCTCTAATGGCCACAGAGTGAGGGTAGCCAGGAAGTAAAAATATCTTGATTCTACTCTCTCATTGGACTAATAGTTTGGTGAGATAAAGAGTTGTAGGTTGAAAAATTATTTTTCCTTGAAATATTGAAGGCCTTGCTCCATTGTCTGCCAGTTTCCAATGATGTTCCTGGGAATTCCATTGCCATTCTCATTCCAGAATCTTCACATATGGGACTAATTTTTTCCTTCTGTGGAAACTTCTAGCATTTTCTCTATCTCTAGTGGTCTGAGATATTATGAAAATATGACTTAACGTAGATCTTTTATGTCATTTTTCTGGGCAGGCCCTATGTATATAGAGGCCTGACTTCTTCTGGGAATTTTTTTCCTACTAGGTCATCCAATCTTTTTATTTTGTGTGGAGACCAGGTCTTGGTATGTTACTTAGGCTGTTCTAGAAATCCTGGCCTCAAGAGATCCTCCTGCTTTGACCTCCCAAAGTGCTGGTATTATAGGTATGAGCCACTGTACCTGGTTTGAGGTGTTTATTTTTATTTATTTGTTTGTTATTTTACATATTTAATTTCAATAAAGGCATTCCTTTCATGTTCAACCTGTTCTTCACTTACAATTGAGTGTTCTGTCAAAACATAAATGAACTACGGTATGGTAATAGGTTATCTCAGAGATACAGATACAGTTCTTACTCGGAAACAGAATAAAAACATGTCTTCTAACAGTAATTTGTATCCTGGTGGTTTAAGATTTTATAACTGTATATTGTACCATGATAATTTCTAATAAAAGTATAGGCCATGAACCTTCCAGAACTGAAGCTCTTCTAAATAACAGATTGTCTATGTTCTTTCATGAATGTCCTTCTTCATGGCCTACTCATGCTAGAATATGCTCTTTAAAAAACATACAGATGTATCACTTCTCACTGGGATCATTCCCTAGATATCTGCTTCTCTATTTTTTAAAAGTCTCATTGTTTTAGGCTGAATATGGTGGCTCAGCCAACTTTGGGAGTCCAAGGTGGGTGGATTGCTTGAATTCATAAGTTTTAGACCAGCCTGAGCAAGAGTGAGACCCTGTCTATACTAAAAATGAAAAACTGAGACAAGAGGATCGCTTGAGCCCAGGAGTTTGAGGTTACTGTGAGCTGAGATGCTGTAGCACTCTATTAAGGGTGACAAAGTGAGACTCTGTTTCAAAAAAAAAAAAAGTCATCATTTTAATGTCATTCCTGGTATAAAAAATGTTTAAAAACTTATAGAATGATAATTACAAATTATTCGTACCGATTTGTGAAAGCATGTTATCAGATCCTGTACTTAAGAATAATTTGTAAATCCCTAGTATAGATTGTATAGCTATTAAGAGTGTAGTAATGGCTTGGCACCCTGTAGCTTAGCAGTTAGGGCACCCTTCACATACACTGGGGCTGGTGGGTTCAAACTCGACCCAGGCCTGCTAAACAACAATGAAAAGCACAAAAACAACAAAAAATAGCTGGGCATTGTGGGGGGGCGGGGGGGGAGAGAAAAGGTGGTGCCTATAGTCCCAGATACTTGGGAGGCTGAGACAAGAGAATTGCTTAAGCCCAAGGGTTTGAGGTTGCTGTGAACTGTGACGCCATAGCACTCTACTGAGAGTGACATAGTGAGACTGTCTCAAAAGAAAAAAACGTGTAACATAATTTATGTTTCAAATACAGTAATTTGATTTTTTTTACATATACATGTGTTTATTAGGTTTCCACTTTTTGACTTCACAAAATTAAAAAGGCTTAAAATTTAATAACAATAATGTTTAAGATAAGGACTAGAAACAAAAACCTCGTAAAGAATGAACGAAGATAAATACATTCAGAAAAGAAATCAGATGATAATAAATTTGACACTCTAAAGACCTGGAGTAGAATTTTTTTTTTCTTCCTTTCGTGATTCTCTTGCCCTTTGCCTCCCAGGTAACTGGGATTACAGGCGCCTGCCACAATGCCACCCCCCCCCGCCCCCCCACCGCCACATCTCACTCTGGCTCATGCTGGTCTTTGGCTGGTCTCAAACCTCTAGAGCTCAGAGGATCCACCCGCCTTGGCCTCCCACAGCTCTGGGACGACAGACATGCGCCACCATGCCCACCCAACCTGGATTAGAATTTTGACACTGCCTTTTCTTTTGCATTTTACTTGTGCATGTCACTTAATTTCTCTGAACTTCAGTTCAATGAATTTCCATCTAAAAAGGAAGATAGGCAGCTAAGGAGATAATGGTATAATGATGTGATAAGTTCTGTGATAGGTGCAAGTATACAATGATTGGTGCTCTGGGAGAGTTACCCAATTCACACCCTTTTAAAATTATACCCTCCTTTTATTCCCTCTCACTGTTGTTTGGTTTTTTTCTCTCTTCATATTATAACTTGTAATTGCCTATGTGTGTGTTACAGTCTGATGCCTGGTTCTCCTTTTAGACCCTTATGTTTCAAGAGGATAGGGATTATGCTTTTGTTTGCATTTATAATCAGGGCTTGGCACATAGGAGCTCAGTAAGTATCTGCTGAAAGTTCAGTGAAAGTTGGGTTTCTTGGCATACATATACCATAATTTATTAATCCATTCATGGATCAATGGGCACTTGGGCTTCTTCCATGACTTGGCAATTATGAATTGAGCTGCAGTGAACAATCTGGTGCAAATATCTTTGTTGCAAAGTGATTTTTGGTCTTTTGGATATACTCCTAGCAGAGGAATTACTATAGTTCTATAGTATAGTCTATACTCCTAGCAGAGGAATTGCAGGATCAAATGGCAGGTCTATTTTTAGATCCCTGAGTGTTCTCCAAACTTCCTTCCAAAAGGAGCCTACTAGCTTGCATTCCCACCAGCAGTGCAGAAGTGTTCCCTTTTCTCCATATTCATGCCAACATCTGTAGTTTTGGGATTTTGTGATGTAGGCTACTCTTACTGGAGTTAGATGGTATCTCAGAGTGGTTTTGGTTTGCATTTCTCTGATGATTAAAGAGGATGAGCATTTGGAGACTTTAGCTCTTTTATGTTTACATGGATGGAGCTGGAAAATATTAGTAAAGTATCTCAGGAATGGAAAAAAATATCCAGTGTACTTAGTACTGCTATGAAACCAATCTATAATCACTCACACTTTGATATGAAAGATGAATGACTACTATAGCCTAGGATGAAGGGGGGAAGGGGAGGGGGTGGAGAAGGGAGAGGGGTGAGTGGATAGAGGGAGGGTTAATAGGGGGAACCACACCTAGGGAGCATATTGCAAGTACAAGTTGGATCTATCAGTATAGAACACAAATGTCTTAACACTGTAATTGGGTAAATGAGGTGAAGGCTATGTTAATTAGTAGGATATAATCACTCTAATTTGTATAAATAATCAACACATTGAATCTCATAATGGCATAAATGTATTCATGATCTATGTACAAATGACTTAAAAAAATAAATAAAGTGAATCCATTTCAAAAAAAAAAAGTTGGGTTTCTTTTTTCTTTTTTTTTTTTGAGACAGAGCCTCAAGCTATTCCTTTAGGTAGAGTGCTGTGGCATCATAGCTTGCAGGAACTCCTGGGCTTAAGTGATTCTCTTGCCTCAGCCTCCCAAGTAGCTGGGACTACAGATGCCCGCCACAATGCCTGGCTATTTTTTGGTTGTAGTTGTCGTCGTTTGGTGGGCCCGGTCTGGATTCGAACCCGCCAGCTCTGGTGTATGTGGTTGACACCTTAGCCTCTTGAGCTACAGGCACTGAGCCAAAAGTTGGGTTTCTGAAGGAGGTAACTCTTAGACTTATCTTGAAGGTTTGATAGTTGGCCCAGGGAGCAAGTAGGGAAAGAATGTTTCAGGAATAGGCCGGTGCCTGCGGCTCAGTGAGTAGGATGCTGGCCCCATATACTGAGGGTGGTGGGTTTGAACCCAGCCCTGGCCAAACTGCATCAAAAAATAGCCAGGCGTTGTGGCAGATGCCTGTAGTCCTAGCTACTAGGGAGGCTGAGGCAAGAGAATCGCCTAAGCCCAGAAGTTGGAGGTTGCTGTGAGTTGTAACACCATGGCACTCTATTGAGAGCGACAAAGTGAGACTGTCTCAAAAAAAAAGAATGTTTCAGGAATAGAGGAAATAACATGGTTGAAAATGTGAAGATGAGTTCCAGTAATTGCAAACACATTCAATAAACCTGAAATTTTGGGGAAAAAAGATGTGGTGGGATTTTTTTATTCTTAAAACACTCGTGAGGGATTAAAAGATGTAGAGGCAATCATAGTTGTTGTTTACAAAATCACTTGGGCCAGTGTGTTGAATGGATTAGAGTAGGACAAAATTGGAGTCCCAATATAGTGGTCCAGAAAGATAGCATTCTGAACCAAAATAATGGAAGTCAGGAATTAAAAAAGGAGACAGAGGCTAGAGAGAATTGACCCATTTATAATGGATTGTATGTGAATGTTGAGTCAGGTCAGAGAAAGAATGAGACTCAGGTTTCTTGCCTGGGTAACTAGAATAGGAAGAAACTAGAAAAATACTTGTGAGGGTCACAGCACAGAGAAACATACAGGTCCACTAAAAAACTGCATAAGACTAAATCCCTCTCCTTGTCCACATCTGGCTACCACATCAGCAGGGATACAGTACAGTAACAGCAATTGTAGCTGAATGACCTGAGAAGTACAGACTCTCTTTAAGGACAAATTCTTAGGAAAGCTCAAAGACAATAGGTAGAATAAAAATAAGGACACCAGGGCAGAGCCTGTGCTCAGTGGTTAGGGCACCTGCCACATGCACCCAGGGCTGGTGGGTTCTAACCTGCCTGAGCCTGCTAAACAACAATGACAACAACAGCAACAAAATAGCCGGGCATCGTGGTGGGCAGCTATAGTCCCAGCTACTTGGGAGGCTGAGGCAAGAGAATTGCTTAAGCCCAAGAGTTTGAGGTTGCTGGTGAGCTGTGATGCCATAGCACTCTACCCAGGGTGACAGTAAGACTCTGTCTCAAAAAAAAAAAAATTGTCTGGCCACACCAGTGGCTCGCACCTGTAATCCTAGCACTCTGGGAGGCTGAGGCAGGTGGATTGCTTGAGCTCACCAGTTGCAGACTCGCCTAAACAAAAGCAAGACCCAGTCTCTACTAAAAATAGAAAAACTGAGGCAAGAGGATCACTTGAGCCCAAAAGTTGGAGGTTGCTGTGAGCTATGATGCCACAACATTCTCTAATAGCTTGAGACTCTGTCTAAAAAAGAAAGAAAAGAAATTGTGACCCTCTATGATCTCATTATAGATAAACATAATTTTCTGTTAATCTGAAAATCTTGAAGAAAGCTCAGAGTTACCCCCATTACATTTGCACAGGCACTCTGGAAATCACATATTTAACTCCATCATTTAAAATACAAGGCTGGGTGTGGTGGCTCACACCTGTAATCCTAGCATTCTGGGAGGCTTAGGCAGGAGGATCACTGGAGGTCAGGAGTTCGAAATCAGCCTGAGCAAGAGCAAGACCCCATCTCTGCAAAAAATATAAAAAACTAGCTGGGTGTGTGTGGTGGCAAGTGCCTATAGTCCCAGCTACCCAGGAGGCTGGAGCAGGATTGCTGGAGCCTAGAAGTTTGAGGTTGCTGTGAGCTACACTTGGGTGACAGAGTGGAACTCTGTCTCAAAAAGAAAACAAACAAAACAAAAAAGTTCCACTTTGACTCGATAACTGGGCACACATCTTAAGTTTTACCCTCTTGAAACTGTCCTACAATGACAGTAGAGGGATAAAAAGACCTGCAGGTACAAAGAAAATAGGAAGAGAGATATAAAGACATAAAGAAGACGCTGCATTAGTAAATGGATAGACGAGGGGCAATGAACCTAGCAGAACCAAAGAAAATAAATGTAAGTCTGTAGAGGAAAGAGCCAAAAAGAAAAACTAATTTTAGCTCGTAAATGCCGTGAAAGGCTCAGGATTAGAGTCAGCAGCCATCTCTGAAGGCATGCATGTAAGATGAGGTGAGGTATAGGAGTTTTGGGTGAAAGTCTTAAGGCAAATGGTTCTGCCTGTATCCCCTCAGGTATCCAGGTGTGCACTCCCCTTCTGTCCATGCAGAAGGCTGAAAATTTATTCTGTGAATTTTTAAACCACAGAGGCTCAGGACTCAGGGACACTTAGCATAGCTGATGGTGGTGATGACGTGCCATCAGCTTTAATGTCGTAGCTGAAATATTGTTAACATTTGTATGAAATTCAATATTATCACACAGATCTAATATTCTGAGTAGGACTCAAGCAATAAATCTGAAAAATGGTAGTATGTCTAATAGATGTCAGAGCAAGGGAGATTTGAAATTTTGTTATTTAAGATCTTCTAAGTTAGGTGGAGCCTCTGGCTCAAAGGAATAGGGCGCCAGTCCCATATGCAGGAGAATCCAGCTCCTGCCAAAAACTGCAAAAGAAAAAAAAAAGATGTATAAAGATCTTCTAAGTAAGCCAGGCGAGGTGGCTCATGCCTGTAATCCTAAGCACTTTGGGAGGCTGAGACTGGTGGATTATTTGAGCTCAGGAGTTTGAGACCAGCCTGAGCAAGATACCCTCCCCCCCTCACTCCACCTCCAGACCCCATCCCTCCTTAAATGGTTGTGAGGTTAAAGCAAGACGTTCTCTTGAGCCCAAGAGTTTGAGGTTGCTGTGAGTTAGGACACCAGGGCACTCTTCCTAGGGCAACAGAGTGAGACTTTGCCTTAAAAAGTAAATAAATAGGCTCGGCGCCTGTGGCTCAATAGGCTAAGGTGCCAGCCACGTACACCTAAGGTGGCGGGTTCAAATCCCCAGCCCGGACCCGCCAAACAACAATGATGGCTGCAACCAAAAAATGGCCGGGAGTTGTGGCGGGCGCCTGTGGTCCCAGCTACTTGGGAGGCGGAGGCAGGAGACTCGCTTGAGCCCAGGAGTTGGAGGTTGCTATGAGCTGTGATGCCATGGCACTACCCAGGGGGA
>CAUYQV010033221.1:0-11465 GCA_963574575.1 Galagoides demidoff | reverse complement strand
TTAAAAGTATAAACAAATTGTCAATGAAATGAGATTTTAAAATAAAGTTAGAATGGGGGAAAGCAAGGGCAATGTTGTGACCGTATAGATCCTTGCATTTTTTAAATAATACCTGTTTATAATCATGCTATTTTGTCAAGGTATTCTGGTTTCTAATCTTGAAATTTAGAGGACCCCTTGAATATTTGCTTTTACTAGTGTACAGTATGAATGTAATATGAACTGTGCACAGTTATTGTACTGATACAATTTTTAATAGATCAAGAAATGTTAACTTTTTATAAATTTACCACTTAAGTCAATAAAGCAGCTTTTTTAAGGAAAAGCGGAAACTTAGCAGCTCTTAATAAAGGCTTTGTTGTAAATGCTCAAAAAGTACATTTCTAAATAGAACATTATTAATTATGAGAAACTAAGAATGTATATTTATTTGTTACTTAACTTCCCATTCTCATGCTTATGTAGAAAGCAAGCCCAACAAGGTTGAATTACCTTATCATACATGATAAAAGTGCTAATCAAGGGAGTGCCTTTTGTCTGCCTCCGTGGAAGTGACTGATAATGGGGCTTTAGGGTTATAGCCAGACAGCCAGCATGAACTAGTGTGGCTACCTGAGCACAGGCTGACAGTTGAGAGTTCTTAATTTAGGGTCCTTAAGTAGATTTTGAGCCATGAATTTCCTAAAGTTGTATGTAACCTTTTGCTGGTGTGTGCAATTTTCTGATAAGCAGGTTTGTATCTTGATCAAATTCACAACAGTGAAGTGACCCTGTAGACGTGAAGAAATTGAAAATCCCTCCTTGGGTGTCACGGTAAATATTTGTGTCTCAACCACTGCTATTTCAACTATTAAACTTTTGTTATCTCCTTTTTTGAATTTCAGGTCGTTAAATTGTATAACCATCATTTGAATTATAGTGGCTCTGAGTCCTAATTAGGAGAAGAGTAATTGAACGATGCTAAATCCCAGCCTGTCTGTCAGCTAGTGTTCACACTGAGATAATTATTCACTCCAGCTTCTGACACTCTCAGGTCAGAACTGAAAACAAGAAAATACTGCTCCAGGTTCTTATCTGAGAGTTCACAGTACAAGGTATGTTGTCACCCATCCACACACACTACAGCAGAGCTCACCGTTTGTATTTTGTATGTGTATTTCATATGTATTTTCCATGTGTAATTCATACATAAGTGTTTTCTAAGCCGCCATCATGGATACCAGGCTTCGTAAGAAAAGTATGTCTACAGGCCAGTGGTACCCATCTGGATTGTTGATTTCAGTCCAGTGCAGTGGCTGTGCTGGTAAGGGCCACGTACAGTGTTGTGCACACCGAGGAGGGCAGGGCACCGGGAGAGGTGAATTAAGAATAATGCCTAAACGCTACAGAATAAGACCTGTCAGTCACAGGGAGAACAGTTGTTCTAAGTCTACAAGATTGGGGGAATTGAGAAGCACTGGAACATAAAAATAGGGGTAGGCAGAGATTACAGTAGGGGAAGAAGTAAAATCTGGTCACACAAGTTCTCTAAATTTTATATCCCTGATCATAAAGAATAAAGTACATGTGCACAGTCAATATTCATAGACAAAGTTAGAAAACACCACTGTCAATTTAGAAGTTTTGTGTAGAGATGTAAAAACTGTAAGTACCCCTGCTTTAAACCCTTCCACGCACAGACCAATTGTGTATCTTAAATGTTCAAGTAAATGCACTCCACGTTAGAGATTCCTGTAAGAAGAGAAGCCCCTGGAAGGTTTTGAACCTGAAAATGATAGATTTTCACTTATATTTCTCTGACTTTTGAGGAGAATTTGAAGTGGATGCAAGTACAGTAAGACTAGACTTAAATACCATTAAGAATTGTCTTCTAACCAATACCACACAATAACAAATCATCTTGGTCCTGATTTTTCTAATATTCAGTGTAGTAATAGAAACTGTTTCCTCATTGCAAGATGAAGCAGGGCTAAGGTTCAGATGATCTTATAGTGATGTAGTGAGTAAAAAAAAATTATAGTTTTCCTTACTGTTTGGTCAGTGTGTTAGGGGGAAAATGGGTTCAAATTGGAGATTTCCATTGGAGGTGTGTAATACTCAAAAGTATAAAAGTAACAGTCGTGGGGAAAAAAAGTTAAACATTAGACAAGGACGCAGTTTAAAAGTCAGTTTGAATTTCTTTTAATTAAAAGACCAAGGGACATGAAGCTCCTTTGTTACAGTACATTACACATATGGCTCTTGTGTACAGTAAAATATACATCAGGGAGTCAAATGTTTATACCAGCACTGAACTCTTTCTTACTTTACTGGCATTGAAGTTACATGCAGTATGTTCTTTGGTAGACTTAATCATTCAGTGGAATTACAGAATTTGCAAAGGAAATTATATGTAATGTAAAACTTAAACCTAATAATAATTCTCATCATAATCTATTTATACAGACTTCAAGAAAAGTCAGTCCTAAGTAAGATTTTTAAATATTGCTTCAAACCTGCCAATTAGCTTCTGTGTGTTTGGACACGAAATTAAAATAAAGTGGGGCAGATAGAGGTTTTCCATGTTGTTTCCTGTAATGGAGCAAACGGAAATGAATCTGAAGGGTGTGCGGTTCTCTGAGTCCTGGATGAGTGCCTGCCACTTTCTCCCCTTCACTTACCCCCAAACATAACTATAAGGCATCATTTTGGAACAAGCTATCTAATGTATCTTAAATAAGTATATAAATAATTAATTACAGTGATAATTTTCTACTACTACACCATAATATCCTCAAGACTTTTCACCTTCCACATTCTACATATAGTGAAAGGCAAAGTGATCAACATAAATGAGTTACTACAGAAAAGAAGAATCTAGGATGGAGAAAGGGCTGTCAAGTGATTTTGATCCTGACATCAAGGCCCAGTGCCACAGAATTTTAATGTTCTTTTACTCTGTGCAGTGAGCTCTCATAAAGTACTTTGTATTTTAATCTTAGCAGATGCCAAAACTTACAAGAAAACTTTTTTTTAATATCAGAAACTTACTGTGGATCTAGGATTGAAGTATTTTAATATTCTTTGAGTGACTTGTAAGATTAGTGTCATAATCGTGTGATTACATATGGAGTTATTTAATGTAAGCCACCTGTACCGCTACAGTTCTAAACTTATCCTAGAAAGATTTAAAATAAACCGGCTGAACTTTCTGTCACTGATGGGTTGTCAGTTCCGAAGGCTTTCTGTTCATAAAGCTGCCACTGTAATTGGGAGTTGGTAGCAGTGATGTAACCGTCCATCATACAACAGTCTGCACGGGAGTGACACACTGTGCCGGAGAGCCAGCTCTCTCTGAGGACGAGGTCGATCGGTTGGAAATCTCTCTCTGCAGTTCCTCTACTTTTTTCTGAAGCTCTGCTCGTTTAGCAAGAAGTTCTTTATATCTGCTGTGAATAGGTTCCTACAAAAGCAAACATAAAATTCAACCAAGCAGTCCTAATGAAATTCAAGGTCAAGTCGTTCCCCAAATGTTGCCGCATGTGTTCTTTAAGCCACTGGGACCAATCCTATCTTTCCAATCTAGAAATTAAGTTCAGGGACCACTGACAATACTCTTCTTTTACTGGCATTCCCAGTTTTTCCAGAGTACTCCCTGTGGAGATGCTCCTGAAACTGGAACTTTTCCAAGTAAAACAATTAATTAACAAGACAATACCCAGACCTTACCATTTAGTTGCAGGTTTTAATTGAATAGTTAGGTAGTAAATATTCCGTAACATTTAAAATGAATGGAATTTTTTATTTTCCAAAAATTGTTTTCTTTAAGTCCCCTGAAAGTTATCCAGACAGAGGAGGGATGAGACCAGACAGAGGAGTGAATTGTTGAGTCAGCACCAGCCAAACCAAGGTTCAGGTACGGTGATCACCCCATCCCAGGGCAGTGCTTTTCCCTGCTCAGTCGTAACTATTAGTGCGTAGAGTAGAAAGTTTTAGACATGCACAGATAGTTGTTCCAGTTGCTGTAAAAGAGGCAAATCTAATTAAGTTGTACTGCATAATGGAAAACTCTGGTTGTATGTTGCGGCGTGCATACCTGTGGTTTCATCCGTGGATTCCACCTTATGTAGTATCCCACCCAGAGCTCTAGGTGGCGCATGCTGGCTACCGGATAAAGGACGTGATTGCAGTAGCTCCCGTAGAGAGGATTAGTGAAGTCTTCCAGCTGACTATTTATGTAAGACCATAGTGACACAGTCCTCTTAGGAAGATTCTACAAGAAGGAAAAATAGGTAAAGACCCCACTACATAAGCCATTTATACTTTGGACATTTCTACTGGATATTTAGTCATTCAGATCTCTTTAGAGACTTGCAGACTTCAATGATAAACCCCAATCAGAGGGTATTTAAAAATGGTCTGCAGTTCCTCAAAGAATTAAACATAGTTGCCATGTGACCCACCAATTCTACTCCGAGGTATGTATCCAACAAAACTAAAAACATGTCTGTACAAAATGTTTTCATTCAAAGCACCATGATTCATAACAGCTAGAAAAATATAAGAAACAATCCAAAACTCCAACTGATGGATAGACAAAATATTGCTTAGCCATAAAAAGAAATACATGCTACCACCTGATGGCCCTGGCAAACACACTAAATGAAAGGACCAGACATGGAGGTCACACGCTGGAATGATTCCATGTGTATGAAATGTCCACAAGAGGGAAATCCAGAGACAACAGAAGATGAGGATTTGCCAGGGCCGAGAGGAGGGAAGAAAGAGGAGTGATGAGACATACTGAACTCAGGAGTGGTAACAGTTACACAACTCGTTACAAACTCTGCACATTAAAAGTGGATTTTAGGGCATACAAATTAGTAAAAAACCCTACCTTTAAAACCAAAATAGAGTGAATCTTTCCAGACTCTGAAGAGATGAAAGTATCTTAGGACTTAGTTACGGTCTCCTTGGCTGTTTAGACTGTTTAGAACACCAGCTTACTAGGCACTGAGACGCAGCAGTGAACGTAAAAACTGAACACCTGCCTGCCTTCAAGGAGTAGTCTGGGAGGCACTCGCTACGTAGCAGTTCTTATGGAGTTTTGTATGGTTTATTTAATATTCACAATAATAATATTACTGTTTTACAAGTAGAAATTAACTTGCCCAAAGTTACACAGTAAGTGACAGATCTAAGATTTAAACTAGCACGGAGGTTCACTGTGCTTTCTTAGAAAGCAGGAATAAACTACTTTATAGCCACGTATTTTAGAGTAAAAGTTGATCCAGAGGGCGACACCAAAATAGATACATTTGACAAAGAAAACTTCAAATGTAATCCTTACACTATTTCTTCTTAATATCACGTAATACCAACCCCACTTATCAGTGACATCTCTGGGGGAGTAGAATAATGAAAAATTTTAACTTTTTACACAATATCTTTTCAGTGTTTGAATTTTTTTTACAGTATTTACAATTTTAAAAACCCCAAACCTTACCATAACGTGTTTCATACATGTGGGGAATGAGGGAATTTGAGCTGCCTATTTATTCAAATGTGTATGTTTTCTGCTAATTATATTTTTCGACACCTGCTTTGAAAGATTTCCATCCTGCACAGAAAAAGTGGTATACAAGCTTCAGTTCTCTTTAGCAGATACTATTCCCTACGCATAACTCGGTGGACAGCTTGTGACAGAGACATTCCAAATAGTTGAGGTACAGATTAATGGAGGGAAATAATCCTATTATAGCCTGTGAGATAAAAATACGACCTCAAAATATCCCCCCAAAGAATGACTTGAGCTGAACTATCACAAGTGCGCTCCTGTCGGGAAGGCCCAAGGTGGGGTATGGTGGGGAGCTGTTACCTCTTTCCCTCTTTGCTGTTCACTGTTACAGAGGAATGTTCCAAACAAGCAGCTGTACAGGTGGTCCAAAATAGTGATGAGGAAACACTCGTTGAATTCAAATGCGGTAGGAAACTGGAAATTAAACACCACAAATACACAAACTAAACATTTTTTCAAGCATGTTCATCTTTGTCATGGATAGATCCTTTGTAATAGTAATTAAAATTCAGTAATAGCCGGGGCACAGTGACTCATCCTTTAAGCCCAAGAGTTTGAGGTTGCTAAGAGCTATGACCCCAGACACTCTACCCAGGGTGGAAGAGGGAGATTGTCTCAAAACAAATATCATGCCATAAATGGTAGCATTCTAGGACGCAGAGGCAGGTGGATTGCCTGAGCTCACGAGTTCAAGACCAGCCTGAGCCAGAGTGAGACCCCATCTCTAAAAATAGCCAGGCATGGTGGCAGGTGCCTATAGTCCCAGCTACTTGGGAGGCTGAGGTAAGAGGATCGCTTGAGCCCAAGAGTTTGAGGTTGCTGTGAGCTGTGACACTACAGCACTCTACTGAGGGCAAAAAAGTGAGACTCTGTCTCAAAAAAAAGAACTTAGTAAATATATAAAATTACATGATGCCAAGCCATTTTGGCATTATCTGTATGATTTTCTCTTCAAAAATCACTTTGTCACTTTTCTGAGGTAGTTTCTCCCAGAATCTCCTCTTTCTTCAGTAAGAAAATTAGAAAGGTCTGATAAAGTTTCTATATCTGTTAACCCTAAACTTGAAGGCTGCTGAATTTTGACTTGGAAAATTCTGGCAATTCTAGTCCTTTCTCTGCCAAAATGACCACAAACGACAGAGTAATATTTTTCTTTAAAATTTCAACAAGTCAACCTCTTTTCGGGAACATCTAGTCAAACCAGAGTCCCTTGTAATCTACTACTTGGGCAACATCTTTCTAACAAAAAGAAAATTTACCCTCTCTCTAGTCAAGCCCTTACCGAACCCAAGATAAGGGCTTGACTAGAAGTCTTGAGTTTTTAAACAACACAATCCTGGACAACTATCAAATGAATAAAGACCCTAGGAAGTTAAACCCCAGTTTAATCATCCTATCCATCTAATATTTAGCATTATTTGGAAGCTTCTGGGTCAACTATACCAATTATGGGGTATGTGTGAAAGGAATTCTATGAATATTTGGATTGTAGATTGGGAAAATACGGATCATTTCCAAGTTTTTATTTCTTAGAAAGATCTTTACCTTTATAGTGAAAGGAAATTATATAAACTTCATACAAAAGGGAAGGGTTGACAACAACTGCCTTGAAGTTTCCTAAACATTAGGAAGGTACGTGGCAGACTTCTCAGATGAGACTGATAATCACTAGGAGGCCTGGAATAATTTTTATAGCTGTGAAGCTGAATAAAGCAGGTGATCGATCATTGCCAACAACACAAAAATAAACTGTCAGAAACCTTGTCAAATCTTAGTCATTCAATAAAAAAAAAAATTTTTCTGTATTTGTTCATACTGTTAATAGCCTTATTATTAGCCAAATAAGAGTGCATCCTAAATCATTAAATAGCAATTCCAAGGATGTAAACCTGTGATTAGTTTCTCATTTTTTAGCAAAACTACCAAGCTCAGTTATTAGAATACAGCGCCATCTATAGGCATTTCCTCACAACACATCTAAAACAGCAAAGCATTAAGTGCAGTTATTGCTTTTAAAATTCTAAGAGTAGTATTTTTGTCTTTCTGTGTTTATAATCTGAACTGTCCTTCTTCCCGATTCCAGAATTGAGGGATGGAGATGAGGATGGAACAGAGGAAAGGCATAAAATCTGGGTAGCTTCAGCATAATTGGTCCTACTTTGACAAGTATGCTATTGAAGTCTTTGTACTAGTATTCAACTACATAATTATAAAACTGCTAACGCTAACAAGTATGAATAGCTAACATGCTTCATGTTCAGGAAGAAATTGTACAGAAAAACATTAAAGGCCTAAAAATAGTATTTAATGTTCTATCAAACATTTACATTGATTTTATTTACTAACAGTTTTTAAACTACAGTTAAAATGCCTTTAGAGATACAGCATGTAGAGTTAATAATATTACTAAGGATTAAATGTATATAATACTCTTTTTCCCATCAAAACACTAGCAAGGCCCAACCTTGCTTAGCTTTGATGAAATCAGGCACATCAGAGTGGTATGTCCATAGAACATGGTACTCTCCCTTGCAAGAGTAGAAAATGGGATTGTGATTTTTTTTCTAACAAACATACCAGAACTATTATAATCAAACACATTGCCTCCTTCAAGTTATTCACCGACGAATGCAGAATATACAACCTCAGTGATACCATGGTTTTGAAAAGCTTCCCTCCTATACTTTAGATGCATATTTGATTTTGCCAATAGTCAAAGGTTATTTAAAATGAAATATGGTAAATTTCATAGGTCAAAAGTAGGTCCTATCATCCAATACCCAAAAAAAGGATTGGTAGGGACGTAGGTAGCTGATATGTGGCTCATTACAAAAGGTTTTTTGTTTGTTTTTGAGACAGAGTCTAACTCTGTTGCCTCAGGCTAAATTACTATGGCACATAGCTCAAAGCAACCTCAAACTCCTTGCTCAATCAATCCTCTTGCCTCAGCCTCTCAGGTAACAGAGACTAAACTGAGACTACAGGCATATGCCACCATGCCCAAGCTAGTAGAGATGGGATCTTGCCCTTACTCAAGCAGGTCTTGAACTCCTGAGTGCAAGCCATCCACCCCCTGCTTGGCCTCCAAGAGTGCTGGGATTACAGGCATGAGCCGCTATGTACTGTGAAAGTTTTCAGACTGTTACGGTCCATTATTTCAGTTGACAGTGTCCTTTCTGATACACTGGTGCAAGTTTCAACTTACTCGGCTTATCAGTGTTGCTGGGTGGGCTTAATCTGTTTCCGTCCACACAGTTTCTGTTTCTTGATCTTTATGTATCTCAAAACTTGTATTATGACCCACATATCCTGACTCAAAGGCAATTCCAAAGGAAAAATTCAAAGCTACTCTAAGAAGTAGTAAATATTATAAAATTAAATACATAGCCTTTCTCCTCCCTTCCACTCCCATCAACACTGAATTACATATCATATAGCAGGTGTCCTCAAACTACGGCCCGCGGGCCACATGCAGCCCACCTAGGACATTTATCCGGCCCGCCAGGTGTTTCTGCCGCCACTGCCTGTCCTGCTTAGCAGCTGACTCATCCCGGGGCCCACAGTCCAGCCCTCCAACGGTCTGAGGGAGAGTGACCTAGCCCCCATCATACAGTATCAGAGCATATGATCTCATAGTGTATGTGTTGAGTATACATATTCAAATACTAGCCTTATCGTATTGTAGTTGTATCTATATATAGTGCTTCATTTAAGATAGCAAGTTCAGAATAAACCATTCAAGTTGAAATAACAATGAGGGGGAACTATTAATTATGTAATTGATATATTTCATCTAAGGATCACCATTTTCTTTTAATGAACTAGTGCTTACTGAATTTAAACTATGTCCTAAAGCCAAGGAGACCTGCCACTGCCCTGCGTTAGATTATGTGGCAATCTGAGTAAAAACATTTCCGACTCCAGTCGTGGGAGGTTCAGGAACTGGGATGAATAAGTAACTTCCACACCTACAGCTGCATTTAACTTCTGGATTCTGAGATGATTAAATCCTACTTTTAAAATAGCCCTTGCTTCCTTAGTGAGGTGATCTCACAATGTGTTTTTTAAGTCTCCTCTGCTATCTTTCTAAAAGATTAATTCCATTTACATTAATATTTTAAATAAATCTGGTTTGTTACACATTTGTTAGGCTAACATTATAATAGCCCTATCTATGTCTAAAAATAAAAAACTAAATCTGATACATACCCGCCTTGTTATAATTTCCATCTAAACACATTTTTCCCTTAATTAAAAATAGTTTTAAAAATAGGATTTTATTTTGCTTGAGCTATCTAGCTTATTTCTTCTCCCCTGGCAATGTACAGATGAGCTTTTGGCTAAGCCTGCTGGCACTTAACACTATTTGTTCTCAACACCACAAAATAACCTCTTGGGGTTGTTATCATGACACTGGGTGAAATGCTTATGAGATCAAATAATAACTTTGTAACTTAATTTATAGTATGACGAACAATAGCTCTTAGCTGGAAACTATTTATAATAATTAACATGTAACACAACTATAAGATAATCAGTGACATTTCCCAGCTCTTGACTGGACACCTTAAAGGAGATAAGTAACAGTAAATATCCCAGTTACCTGTCTTGTCATCTGCCAGACACAGTCGATAAACTGAAGGAAAACAGGCGATCTGTCTGCATCTGCGTGGTTCTTATCGCCATGGCCAACTCTCTGAGCAAAGAAAGTGAAATAGGAGCTTTGCATAACTTTTCATTTTTTAATGGAGATAATATTTTCAATAAAAATAGTCCGCATTCTACAAATTTTCAGAAAATCTTTCTAGAGAGCATTGCAAAGGAAGCAGAAATCACCCGTAACTAACCCTAACGAGTACAAGCCTCTATTAACATTGTGATGTACAAACCTCTACATGAGATGAGGTGAGGTGAGGTGCCTGGAACAGGGATCACCACTCTGTTTACTAAACGAAACCCAGAAGACAGGAGCAGTGACGCCTCAGCCCAGATTCACCCTGGAGATTTATTTTCACTTTGACAAAAAATAGTCACTTATACACTTGCTTTAGAAAGCATATTTCTCTCTCAATATCTTGGCCGGTGAGTAAAGGGGACGCCCCAGCCCATTTAGCTCTAAATTTGTCTTCCTCTGGAAGAAAACCATTAGCACGAGTCTTACACCACCTTTCAATACTGCCTGACATTGACCCTCACAGCATCCAGTCAGTCACCCACCCAGTTTTACAATTTTTTCTTTTGAGGGAGGACCTTTGACCCAGAAGACTAAAGCACCACCTTTCTCCTTACCCCAAAGCAGGGACTGTTAAAAGTGTGGTTCTAAGACTGTGAGGCTAAAACTATTTTAATAATACTAAGACATGGCTCAGAACCTGTAGCTCAGTAAGGCACCAGCCACATACACTGAGGCTAGTGGGTCTGAGCCCAGCCCAGGCCTGCTAAACAACAATGACAACGGCAACCAAAATATAGCCGGGTGTTGTAGTGGCCACCTACAGTCCCAGCTACTTGGGAGGCTGAGGCAAGAGAACTGCTTAAGCCCAGGAGTTTGAGGTTGCTGTGAGCTGTGACAGCTGAGCGTGTGGTTGCTGTGAGCGGTGACAGCTGAGCGTGAGGTCGCTGTGAGCGGTGACAGCTGAGCGTGAGGTCGCTGTGAGCTGTGACAGCTGAGCGTGAGGTCGCTGTGAGCTGTGACAGCTGAGCGTGAGGTCGCTGTGAGCTGTGACAGCTGAGCGGGAGGTCGGTGGGAGCGGTGACAGCTGAGCGTGAGGTCGGTGTGAGCTGTGACAGATGAGCGTGAGGTCGCTGTGAGCTGTGACAGCTGAGCGTGAGGTCGCTGTGAGCTGTGACAGATGAGCGTGAGGTCGCTGTGAGTTGTGACAGCTGAGCGTGAGGTCGCTGTGAGCTG
>CAUYQV010033219.1:0-76530 GCA_963574575.1 Galagoides demidoff | reverse complement strand
AGAGTAGAGAACACTTTGACCCTGCTGGTGGGACTGCAAACTAATACGATGCCTGCGGAAAGAACAGAGAATCCTCAAAGAGCGAAGAGGAAACCTTTTCATTTGACCCTGCAATCCCATTACTGGGTATCTACCCAGAAGAACAAAAATAATTTTACCACAAAGACAATTGTACCAGCATGTTTATTGTAGCTCAGTTCATAATTGCCAAGTCATGGAAGCAACCTAAGTGCTCATCAACCTATGAATGGATCAACAAATTGTGGTATATGTATACCATGGAATATTATACAGCCATTAAAAAGTATGGAGACTTTACATTTACCTGGATGGAGCTGAAGTACATTCTTCTTAGTAAAGTATTGCAAGAATGGAAAGATAAATATCCAATGTATTCCATACTAATATGAAATCAATGTATAAACAATTACATGTTCCATAGAGGGAAGCGGGGGTGGGGGTGGGCCTAAAGGAGGACTTATGGAAGAAGGAGAGAGGGCAGGAGGCAGGATCTCAGACTTACAGATCAATGGAATAGAATCCAGCATAACCTTTACATTTACTGTCAATGAACCACATTGGCTTTGGGCAGGGGGTGGGGAAGATGGGAGAAGAATCATATTTTTAACAAATGGTGCTGGGACAACTGTGCATTCACATGAAAAAGAATGAACTTGAGCCCCTACATCACACCACATACAAAAATTAAGGAGTGATGACCCAGAAAATGGCAGAGTAAGAAGCTCCAAGAATTGATTTCTCTAAGTAGCCACTGAGTTACCAAAACCAAAAAAATGAAAAAAATCTTGGATCTAACCAAAAACAGCAACCAACAGAGTGCTTAATGAAATATACTAGAAAAAAATAAAGAAAGTTACTTAATTGCCTTTCATTCCCCCTGCCTTGGAGACAGTGGCCACATTAGGTACATCTTCCTGATGCCAGGAGAGACAATCTGGACTTTATTCTCAAAAAATTATGGTTATGCTTTTGATCTTTCTGGTGTTCCCAGAGAGACTGGCACAAAGACTGTCCTTTTTTTTGCCACCCTTCAGGCTGAAGTGGGTCCCCAAGTGACTTCTGTTAAAAACATTTAAATACAAGTACTACCTATAGTAGAGGAAACAGAGAAGCCTGGGAAAGAGGAAGCTAAACAAGAAGATACTTGGTAGACTAGGGCTCTGAAATGTCATGGATACTAGGGAATCCAGCAGAAGCATGCTTCAGAAGACTTTAAAGGACCCTCGGCTTGTACCTCTGGATGATCTTTGGGACTCATGCAAGTAGGATGTAAAGGCTAACGTAGTTGTAGGCAACCTGGCTAAGTACTGAATGACTACCCCAGCTCAGAGTCAGTCTGCAAAGTCTAGGAGAGTTAACTACAGGCTTTTAAGGAAATCTGTCAGGTCACTGGCTGACCACTGAGATAACAAAGAAGCTTCAGTGACCACATACTGTAAACAAAACTGAACTCAATGAATGATCTAAACATAAGAACTAAGCTCTAAAACTCTTAGAAGAAAACATTAGGGATAAATCTTTATAACCTTAGATGTGGTAGTGGATTATTAGGTAAGAGAGCTAAAATCAACAAAAAATCAATGTAGATCAATTGGACTTCATCAAAATTAGTAACTTTTGTCATCACATAACATCAAGAAAATGAAAAGACAACTTGCAGAATAGGGGAAAAGTTTTTCAGATTATGTATCCAATAAGGGTCTACTATCTAGAATATATATGTAATATAAAGAATATTTATAACAACAAAAAAAGACAGTTTTTAAATGGGCAAAGGAATTTAATAGACGTTTCTTCAAAGAAGATACACAAATGCCAAGAAGTTCATGAAAATACAGTTGCTATCATTAGTTGTTAAGGAAATATGCATCAAAACTATAGTGAGATACCACTTCACATCCCGTGGGATGGCTAGAATCAAAAGAATGAAAATAAGTGTTGGTGAGAATATACAGAAATGGGAACCCTCATACATTGCTGGTAGAAATCTAAAGTGGTGTAGTTGCTGTGGAACTATAGCAGCTCTTCAAAAAATTAAAAAATTATCATATAACCCACCAGTTATACCCAAAGGTATATAACTCCCAGGCATATACCCAAAAGAAGTCAAAGCAGATACTTGAATTTTCATAGCAGCACTATTCATGATAGCCAAAAGGTGAAAACAAATTAAATGTCTATTAACCAATAACTGGATAAACAAAACAGCATATAATGCAATGAAATATTATCCAGCCGTAAATAGGAATGCAGCATTGATATATGCCACAACATGTTTGAACCTCAAAACATGTGACTGCTAGGCATCTAATCCTAGTACTTCTGGAGGACAGGAGCAGGAGGATTTTAATTTCCACTTTTTTACTTAAGGGCAGGAAGATCACTTGAGGAGTTTAAGACCATCTTAAGCAATGTAGCAAGACCTCATCTATACAAAAAAATACAAAAATTAGTTGGGTGTGGTGGCATACACCTGTAGTCCTAACCTTGGGAGGCTCAGGCAGAAGGACTGCTTGAGCTATAACAGTTGAAGGCTCAATGAACCGTGATTATGCCACTGAACTCTAGCCTGGGCAATAGAAACAGAATCTTTAAAATTATAAAAAAAGAATTGCAGGCAGTGCCTGTAGCTCAGTGAGTAGGGTACTGGCCCCATATACCGAGGGTAATGGGTTCAAACCCAGCACCCGCCAAACTGCAACAAAAAAATAGCTGGGCATTGTGGTGGCACCTGTAGTCCCAGCTACTTGGGAGGCTGAGGCAAGAGAATCACCTAAGCCCAAGAGCTGGAGGTTGCTATGACCCATGACGCCACAGCACTCTACCGAGGGTGACAAAGTAAGATTCTAGCTCTTAAAAAAAAAATTGCAGGCTTGGCGCCTGTGGCTCAAGCGGCTAAGGTGCCAGCCACATACACCTAAGGTGGCGGGTTCAAATCACCAGCCCGGGCCGCCAAACAACAATGATGGCTGCAACCAAAAAGGCGGGGCATTGTGGCGGGCGCCTATAGTCCCAGCCACTTGGGAGGCGGAGGCAGGCGACTCGCTTGAGCCCAGGAGTTGGAGGTTGCTATGAGCTGTGATGCCATGGCACTCTACCCAGGGGGACAGGTTGAGGCTCTTGTTTCCAAAAAAAAAAAAAAATTGCTAAATGAAAGATGCCAACCAAAAAAAAGTCACATAGTATATATGTTTCTGAATTGCTGAAATATCTAGGATAGGTATTTATAGATACTAGGGGTAGAAGTAGTGACTGCTTCATGGATACAAGGGTGTTTTTCAAATAAAAATGTTATGGAACTAGATAGAGGTGGTGATTTTGTGAATGTCTAGATGCCACCAAATTATGTACTTTAAAATAGTTACTCCTATGTTGTGTGAATTTCACCCCAATCAAAAAGTAAAAATTAAAATTTCACCTTAATTAAAAAAAATTAACTGAAAATGGATCAAAGGCCAAAATGTAAGAACTCTAAAATTATAAAATGCTTAGAAGGAAACAGACATACATCTTTGTTCCCTTGAATTGTGCAGTGGTTTCTTAAATACACCAATAACAAGTATAATAAGAAAAAATAGATAAAACTGAACTTCGTCAAAATTTAAAACTTTTTGTCCTTTAAAGGACACCATCAAGAAAGTGAAAAGACAATGACGACAACTCACACAACGGAACAAAATTTTTGTAAATCTTAAATCTGAGAAGGGGCTTGTATCTGTAATATATAAAGAATTCTTGCAACTCATTAATAGAAAGGAGGGTCATGCCTGTAATCCTAGTATTCTAGGAGGCTGAGGTGGGAAAATCACTTGAGGCCAAAAGTTTGAGACCCACCTCAAAATAGAAAAACAAGCTGGGCATCATGGTGTGTACCTGTAGATCCAGCCACTGGGGAGGCTGAGGCAGGATGATCACGTAAGCCCAGGAGTTTGAATTGCAGTGAGTTACAGTGATACCACTGCACTCTAACTGGGGCAACAGAGTGAGACTGTCTCTAATAATAATAATAATAGAAAGGAAAATGACCAATTTAAAAATGGGCAGAGGAAAAAAGACTCAACAATCTCATATATCACTGGGCAAGAGAGTTGAGTAGAACCCTCTCTAAAGGACAGAAAAATAGCTAACAAACATGAAAAAATGCTCATTGTCCCTAATTATTAGAGAAATGCAAATCAAAATCACCCCGAGATATCATCCAACCCCAAGGAGAATGGCCTACATCACAGAATCTCAAAACTGCAGATTTGAGTATGATGTGGAGAGAAGGAAACACTTTTACACTGTGGTAAGACTGCAAACTAATACAACCTTTTTGGAATGAAGTATGGAGAACTCTCAGAGAACTCAAACTAGACCTCCCATTTGATCCTGTAATCCCATTCCTGGGCATCTACCCAGAAGAAGAAAAATCCTTTTACTATAAGGACACTTGCACTAGGCAGTTTATTGTAGGTCAATGTACTATTGCCAAAATGTGGAAACAGCCTAAATGCCCACCAACCCAGGAATGGATTAACAAGCTATGGTATATGTACACCATGGAATACTATTCAACCACTAAAAAAGATGGAGACTTTACATCTTTTGTATTAACCTGGATAGAAGTGGAACACATTATTCTTAGTAAAGCATCACAGGAATGGAGAAGAATCCTATGTGTTCAATCCTGATATGAGGACAGTTAATGACCTAGTACATGGTGGAGGGTGAGGGAAGGGGAGAGGAGAAAGAGGGAAGGAGCGAGGGGAGTGAAGAGGTCACGATGTGTGACACACTTTTGGGGGCAGGACACAATTATAAGAGGGACTTTGCCTAACAAATGCAATCTATGTAACATGGTTCTTTGTACCCTCAATGAACCCAACAATTAAAAAAAAAGAAGTCAACTCACAGTGAAACAAAGGGTTTAACATGATTGGATTTGCCTACCTGCTTGCTTTTGGATACTTCCTTTTTGTTGCTGTTGTTTTCCCCTTTTTCCATGAATCTGAAGGCTGTGCCAGTGGAAGGCTGCATTGCTAAGCGCTGAGACTTGAGTGTCACTACCTCCTTTGTAGATAACATTCATACATCACCATGGTAATGTCACTTCTGTTATTTTTCAGAAGCTTGGGCTAGCACCAACCCCTCAACCAGCCTACACAAGTGATGGAGGGATGCCCTTTTTATATCTCAGGGCCCAAACACCATCACTGGATCATGCTAATGCCATTTTTGTGGACATATGTCCTATGAAACTCTATGAACCCCAACTATGCTTGCACAGAAAAAGAAAAATCTGTTACTTTCTTTTTCCCCACTGCCAGTCAATCACCTTTATCCACACATTAGACGACCCCACTTCCCTAACCTAGGAATACCCTAAGCTTTATCTTCTAGGAGGCAGATTTAACCCATGTCATGGTGATTGATTTACTATTCACAGGCAGAAAAGATCTGGGCCTGGCCAATAACTTTAGCATCTCCTCTTCGAGCATTATCCATTCCTCGTGGTCCCAAACTAATTAATGAGTGATGCCACCAACTTTCCAGTTGCTCAAGTGGGAAAACTGGGCGTTGTTCTTAATGCAGCCTTACCTGAGTCATCACCAAATGCAGTAGCCATTTCTTAAGGACCTGTCAAATTAGGTCACTTCTTACCTTTTTATTAGGGTCGTAGGGCTGCCCTGAAAATAACCACACACTGGGTGACTGAAAATGAGAGAAACTGATTCTCTCTTAGTTCTGGAGACCAGAAGTACAAAATCAAGGCAGCAGCAGGACAATGCTCCCTCCAAAAGCTTTCCAGGAAACCCTTCCATGCACTCTCTCTTTTTCTGGGGACCCCAAGCATTCCTTGGGTTGTGCAGCATAAATTCCAATGTCTGCTCCTGTTGTCACAAGGCTTTCTTCCTCTGGATGTTTGTGTGTTCATGTAGCTTCTTATGAGGACACGAAACACTGGTTTTAGGGTGACCTCATTTTAATTAATCTACTCACCTTTGAAAGACTGTATTTCAAGTAATGTCACATTCTGAGATTCTGGGTAGACATGAAGTTTGGGGGATGCTATTTGATTCAGTGCCGGTAATAAATCCTAATTTATTCTCCCATCATCTCTTTCCTATATTGTTTTAACATGCCTTTGCTGATCTTCCTATCTATGGTATAGTCCTCACACTCTGATATGTATTTGTCTTTTCTACAGCAACCACAAAGATCTTTCTAAAATAAAAATCAGATCAGATTGCCCCCTGCTTAAAACACATCAATAGTCTCCTTATAAGACTCACAATAAAGTCCAAGCTCTTTACCAGAATATAAAGGTGCTTTAAGGTATGTGTTCTCAGATTTCTTTCTGGCTACCTTTGCTCTTTTCTCCTGTCCTCCTGGACTATTGAGCAATTTCTTCAGTTGTTCCTACCTTCGACCAGTCATACATGCTGGGTCTTCAGTCGGTAATTCTACTCCATCCGCCATAGTTCCATTCCTGTGACTAGCTCCCAGTGACTTTGCCGATCTCAGATGAGACATCTCTTCTGCGGGGAAGCTATTCCTAATCGTCAGCCTTTGTTCCAGCTTGGTTCAGCCCCATTTTTTCAGCACTTCCTGAATTGCAGCACATCTTCCCATAATACAACACAATCGCCTGTTTCTATATCCTGATTCCTCACTCGTCTGTACTGTCTGTGATGACAGGAACTGCTGTGGCAGGATTGGCATTACCGAACCCATTGCAATGCCTGGTGCACAGAAGGCACTGAGCAGTATTTGTGGAATTAATGAGTTGAGAACATTAAATGCTACTACATTAAAGGAACATAATGTTTGATCTGGCTCACAGTGATAGTCTTAATAATTACTTCAAATATTTCTTCTTCCTGAAAGTAACCTGAAATATAAAAATATGATAGTAATCTTCTTTTTGAAACAGAGAGTGAGTAGAAATTAAAGTTACATTTTTTACTTTTCGTCATTGGTTCATAAATTCAAGGAGCTGTTATAGTTTTAAGTTTGAAGGGTTGGTGATAGTATTTCGGAACGTGCAGAAGATAATCTTGATATTGCTCTTTCCTCCATGTCTAATGAGGATATAGAGAATGTTATAGGCTGAATTTGGTATTTCTGCCATTTGAAAGGGTTACATTAGTCAGACAGATGTACACTGAGTAGATATTTGGTTGTAGACACGTGATTAGGCAAAAAGAAGAAGAAATGGGCAAGAGGGATGGGAGTCATCAGGGGAGTTGGATTTTTCTTGAATATCTGAGTATTGACAGTGCCAACTTAGCAAAGAAACTCAGATGCTCCTAATTTTGCAGTTTTTTATTTTTTATTTTTTTGGCCAGGGCCAGGTTTGAACCCACCACCTCCAGTATATGGAGTCAGCTCCCTACTCCTTGAGCCACAGGTACCACCCTCAAATGCTTCTCATTTTACATATTCTTTTTCCTTTCTTTCTTTATCTAGAAAAAAAAATTCCCTCCCATAGTTAGCAGCTCCATTTGAGAGTCTTGCTACTATTCAGTTACCAAAACCAAATCAAATATGAAATGACTCTGTGCACTAAATTGGACCACAGTTTCCTTTAAAATTCAGAGGTTTGAACAATAAATATGAAGTGCATAGAAGTAGGAAATTTCAAGTTGGGGAAGGTCACTTGATACACTTTTCTCATGCAGTAACAGCTTCTATATCACCTGCAAACTTTACAAACCACAAATGATTTACAACCATGTAAAATGTCAACTCTAAGAAATATAACAAATTCCAAAATTAGATAAGTCACTCACTGTTTTATTAGCTATAATGTTTCAAAACGGTTTCTTTATAAATTCTCCCCTCTACCTCTGCTATTTTTGTGATATAAAAGGCAGCTGTAGGTGACATCAATAAAAATAGTGGCGTAGGGAACTCTGAAGCCTTGACTCTCCACTAAAACAGTAAATAAACTGGAAAAAATCCTGTCAGAATCTACTTTATCAGAACTAGCTAAAGATTTATACCAACTAGAACAACACTTAATCGAGAAAAAAGTGGTTGAATCCCAGAAGGTGAGCTTTGTAGTGTCTGAACATGCCCTGGCTTCATTCCTTCACCCTAGTTCAGGAAGCTTGAAAACAGCAGCCTGCATGACTACTGGGGGATCCTGGTGCTGCCTGAGGCAGAGAAGATGTGTAACCAAAGAACTGTGGTTGTGGATTTCGATTTGCTGGCTCCTGAAGGATTGCCTTGAAAGACTTATCTTATTTCACCTAACTTAGAACTCTCCTCAAACGGAAAAATAGCTACGTGGGGAAATTTGTCAGAAATATTTCAAGGCAAATGTATCAGCCATTGCCACTTGGGTCAAGAGATAACAACAGAGGCACATAATAAATACACTGGGGAAAAAAACCGGGATTGAAATACTTTATAAACTTCCCGTAGAGTTTGAAGGTGTGCAAACATTGTGAGATTGCGGGAGTGGTTCGTAAGTGTGTAAGGAACCTTATGTCAAATCACTAACCCATCACTATCCTAAGCAGATAGAGACACCAGTGCCCACTCATGACAAAGAATATAAACATTCCCAAAATTAATTTAAAAAAACATGCAATAGCAGGCACAGCAAACAGTAACAAAAAACCTTGAGGAGGGGAGAGAATATAATTTCAGGTGTTGCCATGTAATAATACTCAAATTGTTCATTTTTAAACAAAAAGTTAGAAAGAAAGAAGAAAGTATGGCTCACATATGAGAAAAATAGAAACTCATAGAAACTGTCCCCAAGGAAGCCTAGACACTGTACAAAGATTTAAAAATCAAGTATTTCAAAAAACTAAAGAAAACCAGGTACAAGGGATTAACGGAAAGAATGAGAATGATATTTCACTCAATAGATAACACCAATAAAGAGATTGAAATTACAAAAAGAACCAAATGAAAATTCTGGAGTTGAAAAGCATATTAACCAAAATGAAAGTTCACTATTGAAGTCTGACAGCATATTTGAGCAGGTAGAACAAAGAATAAGCAAACTTGAACATAGGTTGATGAAGATTGCCCATGGGAGGAGCAGAAGGAAAAAAAATAAAGAAAAATGAACAGAGTCTCAAACACCTGTGGGTTACCTTCAAGCATACTGACATGGGCATAAATGTAGTACTATAATGATAAGAGAAGCAGAAAGAACCATAAATAATATTTGAAGAAATAATGACTAAAACCTTCCAAGATGTAATGAACAATTGGAATTTATACATCTAAGAAGCTCAAGGAATCTCAAGTAGGATTAACTGAAAGAGATCTACCCCGACACAAATAATCAAACAATCAATACCATGGACAATGAGAAGATACTGAAAGAAGCAGAAAAGAAATGACTTCTCATAGATAGTTGATTTTTTTCATCAGAAAATAATGGAAGCCAGAGGCAGTGGGATAACATATTCAAAGTGCTGAAAGAAAAAAAAAAATCTTTGATGAAAAATTACATTTCCAAATAGAAAAACTAACAAAAATAAGGACAAATTAATCCTGTTTCTAAAGAATAAGTTTCTGCTAGCAGTCCTGTTGTGCAAGAAATGCTAAAAGATGAAATAATAGGGCAATACAAAGTGACTCAAATCTAAATGGGGGAAATAAAAGACAACAGTAAAAGTAATTACATAGGTAAATGCAAAATCAGTATTTGTGCATTATTTGCTAGTAACTTCTCTGTTTATTTGTATACAATTTAAAAAACAGCTGCATAAAGCAATAAGTATAACTTTATGTGGATGAGAACATAGGTATGAAGATGTAATTTGTGATAATAACAGGAGACTTACTTTAATGCGATAGACATTAACAGAACAAAAGGGAAAGGATAGAAACAGAAGTTCCGTGCAAACGGAGAGCAGAAGTGGCTAAGATAATATTAGAAAAAAATGATTTTTAAAAATTGTTACAAGAAGCAAAGAAGGTTATTATTTAAAGACAAATGATGGTCCATAAAGGAGATATAACAAAGTACATGAACCTAACAACAGTTCCCAAAATAAAGGAACTAAAAACAGACAGGATTTGAAAGAGAAACCCAGTTCAACAACAATATTGGAGACTTCAACACTGCACTTCATGTTGTACCACAAAAGTTAAGTGAGGTGATGGTTATGTTAATTAGTTTGATTTAAGCATTTAAGCAGTCTACATTATATATCAAATCATTACATTGTACCCATAACTAATATACAGTTATGATTTAATAAAAATTAAGTTAGAAAATAAATAAATAGGTTTCTGCCAAAAACAAACAAAAAAACTCAACAACAACAAAAACACTGCATTCCCAAAATAGGTAGAATAGGGGTGGCTCCTGTGGCTCAAAGGAGTAGGGTGCCAGCCCCACATGCTGGAGGTGGTAGGTTCAAACACAGCCCCAGCCAAAAACTGCAAGAAAAGGGGGTGGGGCGGCACCTGTGGCTCAGTGAGTAGGGCACCGGTCCCATATACTGAGTGTGGCAGGTTCAAACCGGCCCTGGCCAAATTGTAACCAAAAAATGGCCAGGCATTGTGGCGGGTGCCTGTAGTCCCAGCTACTTGGGAGGCTGAGGCAAAAGAATTGCTTAAGCCCAGGAGTTGGAGGTTGCTGGGAGCTGTGTGATGCCACAGCACTCTACCAAGGGCAATATAGTGAGACTCTATCTCTACAAAAAAAAAAAAAAATAGGTAGAATAACTATACAAAAGATAAGCAGGAAAATAGAAGACTTGAGCAATGTTATAAACCCACTGGTCCTCATAGACATATTTAGAACACTCTATGCAATAACAGCAGAATACACGTTTTTCTCAAGTGTGTGTGGAATATTTTCCAGGTTAACTGTATTTTAGGCCACAAAACAATTGTACATAAATTTTAAGCACTGAAATCATGTAAAGTATCACTGTAACCACAATAGAATGAAATTCGAAACAGTAACAGGAAGATATTTGGGAAAATCACAAATATTTGAGAATTAAACAGCATATTCTTAAACAACAAATTGGCCAAAGAAGAAATCAGAAGAAAAAATAAGAAAATATGTTTAGATTAAGACAATGCCACTACAAAATTTATGTGATGCAAAGGCAGGGCATAGTAAGGAATTTGTAGCTGAAAGTGTCTATGTTTGAACAAAAGGAAAGGTCTCAAATTACTAAGCAAACCGTTATCTTCAGAAACTAAGAAAAGAAAAGCAAACTAAGGCTAAAGCAAGCTGAAGGAAGAAAGTAATAAACATTGGAACAAATAAAGATAGTAAAGATATAAGCAACAGAATCAACAAAATCAAAAGTTTTCTCTTTGAAAGGATCAACAAAATTGACAAGATGTTTAGACTGTCTAAGAAGAAAAAGAGAAAAAAAAAGAAAAAGAGAAGACTCAAATTACTAAAATAAAAACTGAAAGTAGAAATATTATTGAATTTATAAATATACAAACATTATAAGATAATCCGATGAACAACAAATTAGATAATCTAGAGAAATAGACAAATTCCCAGAAACAAGTAAACTACAAAACTGACTCAAGAGGAAATAAAAAATCTGAACAGACCTATAACAAGTAAAGAATTGAATAATAATTTTAATACTTCAAACAAAGAAAATCTTGATGGCTCCATTGGTGAATTCTATCAAATGTTTAAAGAAGAGTATCAATCCTCAAATTCTTTTTAAAAACTGAGACAGAGTAGACATATCTTAAATGATTCTGTGAAGCCAGTGTTACCCTGATGCCAAAGTCAAAGATATCACAAGAAAAGAATAGTATAGACTAATATCTTTTATGAGCATAGATGCAAAAAGCCCTTAACAACATATTAGCAAACTGAATTCCATGGCATATTAAAAAGTTTATAGACTATACCTATGTTGTCTTGTACCTTAGAAATGTAAAAGTTGTTTAACATAGAAAAACCAATCAATGTAATAGAATGAAGGGTCACATTTTCTTATCTTTTATTTGTTAAAATGGCAGTATTATCCCCAATTATCTAGACATACAATGCAATCTCTCCAATTGCATTTTGTGCAGAAATGGAAAAGGTGACCCTAAAATGCATATGATATTGCAAGGGACCCTGAATAGCCAAAAGAATTATGAAAAAGAAGAATAAAGTTGGAAGACATAATTCCTGCTTCAAAACTTATTACAAAGCTACAGTGTGGTACTGATATGTGGGTAGACATATGGATGAGTAACATAAAATTAACAGTCCAGAAATAAAGATATACATCTATAGTTAAATTATTTTTCACAAGGGCATTGATACCATTTATTGGGCAAAGAAAGTCTTTTCAACTAATGGTGCTGGGACAATTGGATAACCATATGAAAAAGAATGAAGCTCGACCATTATCTCACATCATATACAAAAAAAATTTCTCAACGTGGATCAAAAATCTGCATATAGGAGCTAAATCTATAAAACACTTAGAAAAAATACAGTTTTTTTTTTTAATCTATGACCTTCGGTTTGGCAATGCTTCCTTCATGTGATACCAAGACACAAGCAACAAAATAAAAAGTGGACAAATTATACCTCATCAAGATTAAAAAGTTCTAGGCATCAAAATACGTTATTGAAAAAGTCAAAAACAATACTACATAATGGGGAGAAAATACTTGCAAATCATAAATCTCGGGTCTGTTATCCAGAACGCAGAAAGAACTTAGACAACTGAACAACAGGAAAACAAAAAAAACCCAAAAATCTCCATTAAGAAGTAGAAAAGGGACCTGACTGAATAGATATTTCTCCAAAGAAGATATACAAATGGCCAATAATCATGGGAAATGATGATCTACGTTATTAGTTATTAGGGAAATGCAAATCAAAAGCGCAAAGAGGTACCTGATTTTATTCCCTAGGAGGGAAGTAACAGTAAGGCTATCATAATAATAATTTTTTTAAAAGGAAAAAAGAAAACTTTTCAGATATAGATGTAGAGAAACTGAAAGCTTCATACACGGTTGGTTAAAATGTAAAATGGTACAGTCACTGTGGAAAACAGTTTGGTGGTTTCTCAAATGTTCAGCAGTAATTCTGCTCTTTGGTCTACACCAAAAGGAATGGAAAACAGGTGTTCAAACAAAAGCTTGTACAGAATGTTCATATTCATAGCAACATTATTCTAGTTTCTCCAGAGGAAAAAACTGAAAGGACTATTCGCTAAAGAATAGATAAACAATTGAGTTACATCTACACAATGGAATATTATTGTCCTAAAAATAATAAAGCTCTGATGCATGCTACAATATGGATCAATCTTGAAAACATTATTCAGGTGAAAAAGCCAGGCACAGAAAAGCCACGTGTTGTGCGATTCTGTTTACAAACTATGATGACTTAATGAGTACAGAGATTCTTTCAGAGGTGATGGAAGTATTCTGGAATTAGACAGTGGTGATGGTTGTACAGCAGGGTGAATATAATCAAAGTCGCTAAATTATAGACTTTAAAATGGTTAAAAGAGTGAATTTTATGTCCCATAAATTTTACCTCAATTAATGAAACAATCAAGAACACACTTAAAAAGGAATATTTCAAAATAGCAGAAATAAATAGTGGTTTCAAATGACCTGAAAGCATCTAGACTTTTTCTTCTTGAGTTATAGTCTTCAACCAAAACTCATTAGGTTTCCTCAGCGCTGAAGCCTTTGCAGGAGATGTATGTACCCTGCTGCTATAATTAACACAATTTTCTTGTGAAATTAAATTTGCAAAACTATAGATATGTTTTCACTTGTCTTGTATTCTTTCCAGCTAGTACACCATCATCATGTGTTATGCCAGGAACCGCAATAATTTAATCAATATTGTAATTAAACGGTCCCCATTGTAAGTATATATTTATATACTATGCCATTGACATCTGGCTTTAAAAGAGCCTAGAGTTTAATAGTTTTGCGCATCATTTACAGTTCCCCTGTACCACTGACATGATTGATCAGCACTACAATTAGAAATATGTCCTCTGCAGAATCCATCTTGTATTGGGAGAATTGATTGTATTTCCCTGGGGAGGTCAGGTCGCATAATGCAAATGTTAATTAATTTTTTGTATTAAAAGCTAAATACAAAGATTGAATTACTTTTATTAGGAACTTCTTTTAATGAATTCACTACCCTTTGAACTCAAACAGTTTATCTTTCCGCATATGAGTTCTATTAAGGAAGAAAAACAATTGATTGTGAAATCAACCACGTGGAGTCTTCCCACTGAGTTATTATATACAGATACGTGGCAGTGGCCTCTCGATGGCTGTTAAATTTAATCTCAGGCTGTTAGCGGGTTTTCTTCTCTTCATTTTTCTCTTTCTGTTTGAAAAATAATTTTACAAATAAGCCAGGAAGCTAAAACAAAGAGCATCATTTTATCTTTTAATGGGAGAATTGAGAGGAAAATGAAATTACATACACTGTTTTTTAAAAGTACAGTGTATTATACTAGAAAAGCATCATGTCAAAAATCATTATGGTGATGTACATGGTAAGGCAGTTTGTAAGGGAACTAGAGAACTGGTTAGCGTCTATCTTACAGGCTTTTCTGGGTAATGAAAGTTCATGACTCTAATGGAAACCACCTCACATATATTTTCATGGAACTTTTACCAGAAATTTAAATTAAAATATAACCATTGGAGGTTTATTGTTGCCTATTCTTTGTAATGTCTATGTCTATTTGCAAGGCTTACAGAGGTTTGAATTTCTATTATAATCAAGCATATCTATAGTAAATACTCCTTTTTTTTGAGACAGAGTCTTACTATGTCACCCTGGGTAGAGCGCTATGGCATTACAGCTCACAGCAACCTCAAACTCTTTTGAGCTTAAGCGATTCCCTTGCCTCAGCCTCCCTATAGGTGCATATCACAATGCTGGCTATTTTTTTGTTGTAGTTGTCATTGATGTTTAGCTGGCCTGGACCGGATTCGAACCTACCACCCTCAGTGCATGTGGCTGGTGCCGTAACCACTGTGCTATAGGTGCCGCCCTAAGTACTCTTTCTTGATTAATTTGATGGAGCATATTTTGGTTACCATCTTACTTAACACCAGATTTTTGGGACCAAAGATATCTTATTCAATCCTCCCCCCCAGGATGGGATTATTGTCATAGTTTGTTTTCATAATGCTTTTCTTGTCTTCTTTTAAAAAGTTATAGTAACACTGCAATTAGTTTGAAAAATATCATTAGGTATCAAATGAGAAAAATCATTAAATATGCTCCATTGCAGAAAGCATGACACAGTTTGGAATCTGCCTTGTTTGGAGTATCTCACTTCAGAGTTCAGGCTAACTGGGGTTTACAGCAGGCAGGACATTAGAGGCTTCATCAGGGGGCCATCACTCACTTCTGAAGATATGTGCTTCTTGGCTCTTTGTGTACGCTGTTGGCAACAAATATTTTGGACCCTCACTTTAAGATTAGTTGTCTCATGTTAGCTGCTCTCTGAACCTCCATGCTAGGGCCATGCCAAAGCGAAATAGCTACTTGGACAGGTTGGTTTTGTTGATCTTTCTACCATGATCCTCTATCTGCTCCGTCTTCTTATCTTGGGGCCTAATACCTCCCGTTATTTTCTGACTCTCAGAGTTCCCAATCTAATGCTCTACTCAGACACATTTATCCAAATAGTACATGATTAACAGCACCCAGGAAATCTGTGGCATTTGTCCCCAGCCCAATATCAAAATGACCAAAAGAAGGAGAAAAAAACCATAGATTTCCAAAATGAGGTGGTTCATGAAATCACTTCATAAATTATGAAATACAAATCAGAGTTTTATTTGCTTTGCCAAAGTAAAAAACAAATGCATCTTTTCAACAAGTGTGGAAAATAATAGTAAACTTTAAAGACATATCATTAACCTATAAATATTTTCAGTGCCCTCCATGCTTTGTTACTCCAGGGAAGCAAGATGTCAACTTTGTTGGGGCCATTCCCATTGTTTGGGGGATCTGGGAATTGGGCAAATGATAGTCAGCAATCTCAGATAATTTATCTACCTTATTAAAACAAAGCCAAAAACAACTCCCCCCCACCCCTGAGCCATTGAGAAGAAGGACAAGTGACAAGAAAGCCTTGTCAGAAACACTCTAGGTTTGCTAGAACATGGGGGAGCTTGGAGTTGTTGAGGTGGGGGAGGTACCAGGATGGCTGTGGCCTGTAAATGAAATGGAAAGTTGGGGACATGGACAAAGATTTTTAAAGAGTTTTGTTTCATATTATAAATGTATTTTTCCTTCAGTGGTTTAAAAAGAAATTGGAATAGTCTAAATGTTTTTAAGTTATTTTGGTTGCTGAACTGCCATATCTTTAAATGGTACCCAAAGTAGCTACGGAACCACAGATGATTCAATTTTATACATTACGGCTGTGACTATGAGCACCCTCCTGTGGGAAGACCAACTATTACTTTCCTGGGCATGGTGTGCCAGGTCCCTTGACCTTTCCCAATCATTCTCTCAAGTTTTGATGCTTCCAGTGACATTCAAACTCTCTCTCTTGACCAAAATTACCTCTTTTTTGATGGGTTTTCTTGAGAATCTGAGTTCTGCAGCCTACTCGTTAGGTGTAGGTGGACTAGTGGTCCTATTCAACATGAACCATTTTCTACCTGATTTGAGTTTCTAGAAAATATCACTCTTCCCCCAAAAGAGTTTCAAATGTGGAAATTTAGGCATCATGACATGCCAATGACACTTTCCCCCCTCCTGATCATCAAAATACACTAAATAGAAAGCTATGTCCACTTTGTATATTTGTTCTCTCCTGTTCTTTCTTTAAGGAAATTTGCTCCTTTCTGTATTCAGTAATTCGACAGGTTGCTAAATTAAAGTCAGAGTAAGAATAAAACATATGGCCTAAATTTTGGCTAAATATCGATTTTGCTAAGTACTAAGATTACAGCAGAATGCAAAAAAGACAAGGTTGTTGGCCTCAAGGCACTTGAACTCCAATGGGGAATGAACAGTGATAATCAAATAACTACACATATAAATGCATATTCAGGTTCTATGCTAGGTGCCATGGAGGAAAGAGACAGGAAGCTGTGAGGACATAGGGATCTTTCCTACAATGGGTCAAGGAAGACTTCCTTGAAGAAGTAACAATAAAAGCAAGCTATTACTTGGAGGAATTAACCAGGCAAAAGAGCTAGACAAAGAGTGGTTCTGTCAGCCATAGGGAACAGCATGTGCAGAGATCCTAAGGCAGGTCAGAATATGGAGCATTTGTTTAAGAAGCAGAAGGAAGTCAATTGTGGCTGGAGGTAGAGATGAAGTTTGAGCTTAAACAGACAGAGGGAGCTAAATAATTGGGTTTATGGCCTCTCTTAAATATTTTTTTGCCTAAGAGTTACAGAAAACCAGAGATATTTTAAGCAGGGAAATGATATAATGAAGTTTGTCTTAAGAACATTGGACGAAGAAGGGTAAATGCTGGAAGATGGTTTGGAGACTATCGCCACAGTCCAGGCAAGGTGTGAGGGCCGTTTGGTCTAGTCTTATAATGTGAGCAACAGAATTAAAGGGAAGACTTGACAGATGTATAGGAGATTAAGTTTTATAAGAATTAATGGTGATCGAACATGGGATAAAGGAGAAGAAGGAGTCACGGTGTTTTCTAATTTGTTTGGTCCCTTTCTTTTTTTCTTTTTTTGCTTCTGCAGGTGAATAGTGAATGAGTATTGTCGAAGGTGGGAAACAATGGGTACGGTAAGTCAGGGAAGGAAATAGAGGTAACAATGGGGCAGGATCAGAATAAGCTCAGTTTGTTCATGCTAGAGTTTGAATTGTCTTTGCAACACCCAGGCTGAGATGATGTCATCTCTAAAGTAAATCTAATGATACCTGTCTGACAGCGTGGTTCTATGGATTACAGGAGATAGTGTCTATAAAGTACAATTTCTGTCACGTAAAACGTCCTCAAGTCAAGGTAGAGAAGACTGCGTGGGTATGACAGTAAGTATACGTGTGCACATATAAACTTGCATATGTAAAGAATCAAAATAATCCTCTCCACTCGTAGTCAAACTCAGCCAGCATGAAGCTGCTAGTTCTTGTGCTTCTTATTAACCTCAGAAGTCCTGAGTAATTAAACTCCAAATACAAGATAGACAAGATAATATATAGCCAACTTGTGGTATGCTATTTTATCTCTGCATTCGTTTGAGCCTAAAAGTTCACCGAGTCATTAGAAAATGGCATCCTGGTTCTAAATAATTACAGTATTTTAACTTTAATTTAATTACGGTGCAATGAACAGTAGACCTTTTAAAACTATGTAGTGATTTGCCTCAGTGAGTTAGACTAATCAGTATACCTCATTATATTCCACACATAAAGGGATATATGTCTCCCGCTTTATAACACATTCTTTAAATGAGCTCCCACAGTGCTATCAAAACTGACGCTCGAGTGTTTGCAGAGCTGGGAGTTTTCCTTTTAAAATAAAAGTCCTCGAGTGTAAGGTTTTTCAGGGAATAGCTGTAGAGGAAAAAAAATGTTGAATTGAGAAACAAGCTCTGCCTTGGTGGCATTTAGAATCTGTGGGAGCCACAGAACACTGGTGCCTTCGTGTCTTTCTTTTTCTGGCAGGTGACATAAAGATGATCTATGGAGTCGCCACTATCTATATGTGGATGGAAAAAAGAATATTGGGGAATTCTGAATGAAGATAACATTCCAGTGGATGTTTGTTGATGTTCCTTGTCACTCTGCATAAAAGACTTTGACAAGAAGAGATATTATGTGTATCTCTTTTTGAGAAGAACAGCACCAAAATAGTGTTATGGGATGATTGATAGAGTTGTAATCAGCTAAGTTAGGATTTTTAAAAAATTGAATGAACAGCCTTATTTTCAGGGAAAACAAATGCCAAAAAATAAGAAGAGTTTTTAAGAAGTCCTCAAAGTCTCCATCTGACTAATCATACCAGGCTCCTAGTCAACGGTGGGAAGGGCAGAGGGTGGAGGGAGTGAAGATCTGAGTTACTGAGGGAAATTGAAAGACGATAAATCAGGTTGAGTAATTGGACAGTGAGAACTACTGGTTATATGATTTTCGTCTTTATGGACTTTAACGGTAGGGACAGAAGATGAAATATTTGGGGCAGTGAAAATGCAGGCTCTGCCTTGAAAGGAGGCCAAGGCTCGAGACCCAAATGGCTCCAGCCCACTTGGAAGACGGTGCCAAATAAACTTGCAGAATTTAAACGGATGACGTACCAGGGTAATTGGGTCACAAGTATCAGATAGCAGTTTTATAATCCCTGGAATATTAAACAGTGCTGTGGCTTTATTTATTTACCAATGAATTGCAGGACCGGTGAGGCATCTGTGGTTTGGATAAAAATACAGCGTTTCTTTTTCTTATTCTATTATCCCACATCCATTAGGCTTTGGTTTGAGCATGCAGTTGCTGGAGTCTTCCAAAGTCGCTGCAGTGGAAAGAAAACATTCTTCACAGGGAGCCACAGAAGTGGGGTAGTGGCAACACAGGCCCAGAATGCCCCACCGAGGAGGCTCGCTGGCTTTCCGCTGCTGGATGTCTTCCATGGCCACCCCTAAAGGATCCCTGAAGGATTTCCCCCAGATCTCGGAAACATTTTTATTTTTCAGACTTAGGAGAACTTGAAATGGAAATTGATTTTGTCTCTTTACCATCATCTGGTCTTGTATAGCTTAGTGGGTTTTCCAAATAACACACGTAGTTAAGGAGGGCTTAGTGGGGAAAACCATATTTTTCCAGGATTAGATAAAGTTAGGACTCATCTAAATTGGTAAGTATATATTTGACTATGAGAGACATTCATTAATTCAGCCTGCCTTGATTTTCAGTGTTTCATTTCCTGGCTTCTTTCTTCCTAGCTGTGGGCCTAAGCCAGGTGGAGAGAAGCCGGGTCTCTTCTCTCCCTGCTCTCTTGAGTCTCTTCATTTTCCTGGTAAGAAACAAAACACATTCCTTTTATTCTCCCCTGGATTCCCCAGGATTTTCTCTTGGTTCAGGCTGTACTATCCTTTAAGGAGTATGCTGACTTTCCGTGGGACCGTGCTCCCCTAGTCACCTCTGAATTTCTTACTTTCTTTGGATATTTTCTGTCAGCCTGGAACATTGTCCTGTCTTCAAGTCTTTTCTTGCTGATTCTTTCTGAGTCTAGCGTCCAGTTAATAGACTCCTTATTGTTCTTGCACCTTTCAAATTATATCAGATCTCATTTCTGTTTCAGCAGTTTTCTCTTTGCTTTTCAGTCTCCACCAACACTGCGTCTCTCCTCTTACACACACACACACACACACATGCACACGCATGCACACACATGCGCACACAGACAGCAGTCAGCATTAGCAGGAACATGCCCTGCCTTCAACTGATATTTTTGCATTCCCATTTTATGACTTTTAGCCCCTGGCCCCATGGCTGTTTCTTCTGCAATGACATTTCTAAAACTATTTGGCATTTGATAATTTCTTACATGCACAATGGAACAGAAAGAATGCTACATGAGGTAAAGGGGTCCCCCTGCCCCTAATATGATGTGATTTGCAGTCTGTCCAAGAAAGCATGGCCTGACAGTCACCAACGTGGGCTGTTTGTACCAGGTACAGCTAGAGGCATAGACAATACATGTAAGAGCACTCAGGAATATAAATATTGCAACAATATACTTCCTTGATTTTTATGATTATCTTGAATTTTTCGTGGCTGTCTCTGTCAAGCCAGAGAAGCATTGACTTGTTAACTCTATGTGAATATATGACTAGATAAGGAAGCCAAAATGAAATTTGTCATCCTGCACAGATATAATGTCACTTTCATACCAAAGTGATGACTGTTTTTAAAAACACCCGCATAAATAGAGACAGGAGTGATTTTCTCTTTTACTTTTTCTACTCCTCACCTTAAAAATGTTCTGGTATATGTGGCAGAGCTAGGTATTCCTTTTCCAAATTTAAAAATTGAGGCTAGAAGGGTAAGTTAATATAACCGAAAAGAGAATTCTTTCTAAACTTGTGCTAAAGAAATGATATATTTTTTCCACTTTTAAATAAAAGTATTTGAACATTCTTTAGTTGTGTGCCTCAGGTGCTTCTTCTGGTTTATTTTATTTCTTATTCTAAGTACAGTTTTTTTCCTTTTAATGTCTTTACTGTTAATATAGAAACATTCAATCAAGAATTAAAAAAGGTGGCTCTCGCCTGTAATCCTAGTACTCTGAGAGGCCAAGGCTGGTGGATCGCTTGAGCTCAGGAATTCCAGACCAGCCAGAGCAAGAGCAAGCTCCCATGTTCACTAAAAACAGAAAAACTATCTGGGTATTGTGGTGGGTGCCCATAGTCCCAGCTACCCGGGCAGCTGAGGCAAGAGAATCACCTGAGCCGGAGAGTTTGAGGTCATTATGAACTATGACACCACCACACTCTACCCAGGGTGACAGAGTGAGATTCTGTCTCATTAAAAAAAAAAAAAAGTCTCTTCAAGGCCGTGGAGGAAATTTCTTTGGCATCTGTGAGTCCTGGGAGCCATTCTCAGTTGAGCACAGCTTTCTTGGCCCCTGTGTCAGAAACAGAACTATTGGGAAAACTGAGCTCGGTTTGCAGACCTGGGGTGGGCGGAGCAAGGAAACTGGCAAATCAGCTCCCCCTCCATGGTACTTTCTTAAAGATACAGTGCACCTTAATAAATGTAGCCCTCCCCCTCAATTACTGAGCACCACCTTGTGCCCGGTCCAGAAAGAACACAACTCTACTGCCTAATTGTGAACACAAAACACAAAGGAGTATCCGAAACTGTCTCTCTGCCTTTCCAGTTTGGTCTCCCTCGGGAGTCCCCACTGTCTGGGTCTGTCTCCCAGCCAACCCTCCACAGGACCCTCCACCCAACCTTCCAGCATCCTACACGGTTAGATCAGAGAAGGCATTTTTCTATCTATGCCTCAATTTTAAGTTGGGGTGACCAACATCAGTGGCTTCTCACACCCATGAGCCTGACAAAAAATGTTTCACTGGCTGGTCTCTTCTTGTGTGCAATTTATACCCTAAAAGATGATGGGTTTAGCGTCATCTGACTGCCACATCTCACCAGGTGTGGCAGTAAGAAGCATCTGAGACAATAAAGGGAAGGGAAGCGGCACTGCTATCTACATCAATCCAATAACCACGAACGTAGGCTATTTCTTTTACGATTTAAATGCTCAATCTAGCTGAACCGTCTTACAGTCTTTCTTCCTTCCTTCCTTTCTTTTTTTTTTTTTTTTTTTTCAGTTTTTGGGCGGGGCCGGTTTGAACCCGCCACCTCTGGCATATGGAGCCGGCGCCCTACTTCTTTGAGCCACAGGCGCTGCCCCACCTTCTTCAGTCCTTGTTTCATGGAAAAAGCTCATGTGTGAATCTGTTTTATTTGTACTTTTTGATGTCTGCTTTTCCACCAGAAACCTACATCTTATTCTTTTGCTTATAAAGAAGCAGTGGACAAAGTTAAAGAGACTGAGATCCTTAGTTAAAATCCCTATCATCGGCGATTTGTAGAATCAGGGTTAGAATTTAGAATCCCTGGTGTGCACAAGGCATTAGCCCAAGCAACCCTAATTTCAGGCAGATACCTTCAAGTATGTTAATTCTCATGGCATCTATTTTGTGCCAGAACAGACCAAGAATATAAGGAAAAGTCCTTGACCCACTTAACAAGCCCAACTAACTGATGAAAATAGTGGCTGATGCCCTGTAATCCATCATGTGTAGAACTGAATATTTCTAAGGTGAGTAAACAAATTCAACTGAACTCTGAGTCTTAACCGCACTCAAAAAAGCAAGTTTGATTCAGAGCTGGAAATGCTGGTTTGGGTCAAGATGGATGCCTTTACTTTGCCCAAGGAGCAGTGTGAGAACAGCAGCATGTACAGGGTGTCCCCAAAGTGTCCTCGAAAGTCACCAAACATAGGGAAATGGGAAATTGTAGCTAAATGTATCTTTATTTACAAAATTTTATGAAGAGGTGGCCAATACGTGGAAATTATTTTTTAAATACTTTGTAAAATTTTATAATGAATATTTTGTAAATTATGGTACCTTTAGCTATCATTTCCCCTGTGTATGGCAACTTTAAAGATGGCTTTTGCAACATCCTGTAGCATGTGGGCAGCTCAGAGTGTGGTTTGTTGGTTTCCATGGGTCTAGCAACCCTTCACATGGGTCTGCATGCATTTTGATAACTTCAGAAGAAATATAAAGAAGTGATTTATTCACTGACATTGCTGAATTTGAAAGATACCGTTAATGATTGTATTCTGAAAGGCTGTATCCTACAAGGACTGCTATGGACTTCCCTCCTTGCCTATTCATTCAAGGGCGTAGTTTATCATGACTAACTCAATCTTGCTTCATTTGCATATTTTTGTTTATATTTGTTAGATTTCCATGTTTCCTTGTTACTTTTCCAAGGTGTTATATTCTTGATTCACAGGAATGAACTGGTGGCTCAAAAGTTGTTAACTGAAGCATGAAAGTAGTGATGAAAATAGTAAAAAATAGTAAAGGCAAATACCACAATTTCAAATAACAGTGTTAATATGTATAAACAGTGAACAGAACTTGAGTGCAAATATAGAATGTGATTCTGCACGTGCTGAGATAATAGAGTTTGTAAATGAGAAAAGTTTGTACAAGTTGAAGATCCATGGAAGAACAACGGATGTCTTAAAAAAATCTGATTTTGTTGGACCGAGATTTTGTTTTTTCCTAAAATTTCAGTACTTGGATATGACACTTAGTCAAATAGTAGCATGGAGCCACCAGTTTTCAAATTATTTCAAATAATAATCACCACACTGGAGATTTTATCAATTTTTTTTAAGATAACAATAAAACCAGGCTTTCCAGTATTCAATGGATTTATTTTGTTTCTGAAAGCTGAGAAAAGGCCATTCAGAGGTGTTTTCCTTGTTAGAATAAAAAGCAAAACAAAACCGTGTTCCAGTCACAATATGGTGACAAGCTTATAAAATTTAATGACAAATACTATGTTTGGAGAGGAAATAGTATGAGCTTCTAGACAAATTCCTTTATCAAAGGATACTATTGCACGTCAATAGCATAGTAGCAGGTATTTTGCTTTACAGTTGCTTGAGAGCAATGGTGTGCGAGGGTGCATGAATCATCTCACGCCTAACAGGCAAATGATATACAAGGAAATAGAGCAAATATTTACTGAGGACATTTTCCATAGTCTGCGTTTTATCTTATTTAATCAGCCCCCAAATCCTATGAAGCACTCACAATACTTTTCTCTACTTGACAATAAGAAAGTCATAGCATAGCAGAGAAGGTTAGAAGCTGAGTGGAGATGCTTGACCATTGGGGAACCAACCCCAGAGCCTACGCAAGCATACTCCACTGCTTATGGAGGAAAAAAGCTTGACTTTTTTTTTTTTTTAAATCACCAAAAACTATGCTAAAGGGACAAAATTATTTAATCAGAATGATTTACAAAAGTTCATTGGGATTGGTACTGACTTTAACAATCCATAGGAAAAACATCTCAGTTCTTTAGTAGTTTTTACAGCCTGGATTTTTTTGGGAAACAATCTCTCAGAAGAGAATCATCATTCAGGATATCTGCTAGTGAGTGAGTGTTCTTGGGGCTTACATCTTGACATGGAAAGGACGGAGTCAGCCCTGGGCAGAGGCAGAAATTGAGTGGTGCTGCTGAAGGCCTCCCCGACTTCTTAGAGAGCTCTGGAGCAGGGGTGGGCTTTCAGAAGTGTGCTTAGTTTGAGCCAAGAGGCTGGTCCTTACAGCCCTGTGAGATCATGCATTTGCTGAGGGCAACCCTCTGAAGGAGGTGTTACCTGTTGCAAGACAGAGGGATGGCAGTCAGAGTTATCTTCCAACTGGGCTCTAAGCAGGTAGACGAAGTTGTTGATTCCAAAGAGGCATTTCTTTACACCTTGCACCACAGTGGTCAAAGCAGAAAACAATGGAGTCAGTCAGTCCTTTGCTGGGGGGAGAAGGTACATTAACTTTTTAGAAAATTTATAATGAGTCAGTTAAGATTTGAGTTATCTTTCTGTGAGTTATATAAATTGTGTATATCAGCCATATCCAATACCTACAATAACTAGATCTTAAGGGCTAGTCTATTATTTGTTTTAATTGTATTATGAATATCAGGATTTCTTAGAAGTTAGAGTTGTGGTAGAGAGGGCTTAATCACTAACAATTTGCCTCCTTGTTAATTTTTTTTTTCCTCAATGGAAAAACATCCCACGAGATATGGGAGGGGCAGGGGAGAGCACACAATCATATAGTATAACAGGACATGGAAAGCACAACCAAAGACAGGATTTGAAATCAATTTGATCTTATTTCCCAAATTGCATTATTTCACTTTTTCAGTTTTTGAGAGTAATATGCTTTGGAGAAAAGTAGTCTGTGGCAAAAATAACTCAGTAATTTCTGGATTCATGTTTTGCCTTACTAAATGGAACTATTTGACAGTTTAAACAGCCCATAATTGTGTGTAGATTGCCTAAGCTTAGTAAAAAGAAAGTGTAAAAAAAGAGTTTACTAAGAATGTAATAGCGGGCCAATGGCTGAAGGTCTCCAACATTACGTGGAATGTGCACATCACCAGAATTGGAAACCCAAGAGTGCTATTCACTCACAGATGAGAGATGATGATTATTATTCTTCATTTTTAAATACTATATTTTAGCCAGATTTCTAATTGTGACATTTTTAAAAGGCACTTAAAATGAGTAGCCCACATATGCATCAAATGTTAACTGAGGGACCTCAGATAGGAAATCATTGAGAAGCATGATATAATATGAAAACTGGATGTTGGCTTCTACTCCTGTTTTTTTTTTTTTTTTCTACTGAGGGGCTCTGTGACTAGGTATCATCCTTTGCCTTTCCAGGATTAGGTAATTTCATCTTTAAAATGTAGGAGTTTCTACTTCGGTTTCTCAATTTTAGCAATTTTGACATGTAGGGCTGGATGAGGCTTTGTTGTAGGGTAAGGGGCTGTCTGGTGCATGGTAGGATGTTTGGCAACATCTCAGCCTCTGCCTGCCAGAAGCCAGTCACCCTCATCCCACCCCCTCCCCCTCCTCATGAAGATGACAACTAAATATATTTAGGCATCATCAAATATTTCCCAGGGGGATAAATCACCACCCTCAATTGAGAATCACTGGTTTAGATATTTAGACATTTCAGTTTTAAATTTCTATGTATTTTATGATCTTTTCCTGACAAGAATAGTTTGTGACTTTAGAAAACTAGGACTTGATGGTTTGGGAAACTATCAATTTTTCTAGACAGCAGATGATACTAAAATTAAAAAAAAAAATGCTTCTGAAAGCACAACATGGAGAAAAAGCCAAGGATATGACTGTAAAACATTTTACTGTAACATCTTACTGAAACTCTCAAAGGGTAAGTGTACTCAGTAACAAGAAATTAAGTCATAGGAGGTCTCAATCAAACCAGAGCGTCTGAGGAAACTCAAGGGCAGTATCTCTCATCTATCTCAACAGAAGCCAAAAATAGAAAAGAGATGATTTAGGAAGATCTTTGGGTGAATCTTTTGTCTAACAAAAGATTCCAGGAAACTCATGCCTACAAGGTTCTTGAGAATCTTATGTCAGCAAAAAAAACCTACCAGGTTGGGCTGAAAGGCAAAGGCTTTCAGATACAATATTATCTTGACAGATCAATAAATCTGTCTTTATCCAGACAGATAAAGACTGATGAAACTGGTCAGCTGAAATGGTGTGGTATCATTTTTATGAAAAGGGAGTGGTGACTCTTGAGGGCAGAACCAAAAGCACAAGGGTGAAGCCCAGCACCCAGATATTAGAGCTTAGAACCACAGAAAACTTAACACTAATGGAGTTTTCTCAGTCAGATTTCAAAACTGTTCTGTATAGGTGACTTCCTTTTTACTTTTTAAGTTTACCCCTCTTTGAATCTGAACATCTACAACCTTTCTTATACGCCTGTCTCACCACTGCATGTTGAGAGCAGATAATTTGTTTCTTTAGTTCCACAGATCCACTTATGGAGAAGAACTGTAGTCAAGAGCCTCAGAGGCACTTGCTTTAGATGATTGAGAGAATGAGGTCTTGGAATTCTGAGTTGAAAATTTCAACTCTGGATTGATACTACAATGAAATGAGACTTTGGAAACTTTGAGAAGGTCTGAAGGTATTTTGCTTTTGGAATGATATGACTCTTTGGGAGATGGAGGTGGACCGTGTGGTAGTCAGAATTTCTAAAATCCCCAACACCACTATCACCACCCCCAGTGTGTCTCACCTCTATCCCTGGAAACTGTGAATATGAGATGTCACACCCACAATTGTATTAAGTCATATTGCGCATTTGACTTTAGGATAGGAAGATTATCTAGGTCGGTCTGATCTAATCATATGAACTGCTAGGAGCAGAAGGGAAAGGCAGAGCTCCAAAGCACAGGAAGTTTCAAAGTACCATTGCTTGCTTGAAGATGGAGGGGGCCACGTGAGAAAGAATGTGGGTAGCTCAAGGAGCTGTGAGAAGCTCCAGCTGACAACGAGCAGAGAAATGAGGCTCTACAACTCTTAGAACTGGATTCTGTCAGCTTGAATGAGCTTAGAAGTGGATTCTTTCACAGAACCTCCAGATAAGAGCTCAGTCTGACTGACATTGATTTTAGTCTTGGTGATCACTTTCTGGATTTCTAATTCACAGAACTGTGAGCTAATGTATGGGTATTTTACAAACTAAATTTGTAGTAATTTGTTATACAGCAATAGAAAATGAATTCCTGTGCTAAATGTAAATGAATTGCTGAAAGATACCAAGTGAACAAAATAATAGTAATAATACCATATTAGAAGAGAGCAATCCAACACAAAAATAACTTTCTAGAGCTTAAAAACATCAATTTCCAAATAAACTATTTAGAAATGAATTGGAGTAGAGCATGGTCATTGTTCAAATATAAAATAGTGGCTATAGTTTTTTAAAAATGAATGAAAATACTGAAAAAAGTTCAGACTAAAGATAACCCGAGATTTCAATCCATATAAGAAACTAAGTAAAAAATTAGGATGAAAGTACTCAACTACTAAATAAAACAAAAATGACATTTATAATGCTAAAGTCAATAATACCTAAGACAATTTTGTAAATATTAATATTCATACATTAAATAGCACAGCAGTAATGTTCAGAAAGTAGAAACTATAGGAGATGAAATAAAAAGTAATAGACATGTACCAAGAATAAAAGACTTAAACATATCTCAGTCTTAGATAGATCAGGTATGTAAAATTTAAGATCTACAAAATAAATAGCATAATCATATAGTATGTATTCTGCATGTACAAAAAAAATTACAACATAAGTAATCATGTTGGAAAGAAAAACAATAAAAAATCCCATAAATAAAACAACACAAACATGATTATCCAAGCACATTTTAATAAAAACAAATAACAAAATAAAAGCTCCCTCCTCTCTTGAAATACAAAAACCTGCAATAAAAGGAGAAATATAAAAGTAAATGAATTTAATGTCCACTTTGAAGAACTAGAAAAGAACATGAAAGTAGACTGAAAAATAATAGAAGGGAGTAGTTTTAGTATACAGCAGGAAATGTTAGCGAGTTAGAAAAGAGAAAATCAATGAGAAAATAAAGAATCTGGTTCACTAAAAAAATTGAGAAACATGATAAGCTACTAGACAATCTAATAAAAAAATAAAAAGAAAAAAAAGAAAAGTCTAGAAAGAGAAAAACATAAAATAAGAAATGACATGGGAACAAAAATCTATGAAATCACAGAAGTAGAAAGAAATAAAGAAGGGGAGAAGAGAAAAAATCATAAGAAATTATTTGAACAATTCTATGCAAAAATTCTTTAAAACCTAAATGAACTGAATAATTTTTTAGTAAGACACAATGGATCTCAAAGGACTCTAGTTTAGACTAAAAGTTTTAAAAAATAATTTTCTTAAGGGGAAAAACTGTGCAAAGTTATAAAAGAGCTCCACCATTAAAAAGCACCAGGCCCAAATGGTTTTACAGAAAAGATGCTGCCAAATCACTATAGAAGTAATCCCAGTGCTACTTAAAAGGTTGTTGAATACTCAGAAACAATGAACTATTCCAAATTCTTTCTACCCATATATTAGTACCTATATATAGAATAAAATAGAAAAACCATTGCAAAGTGAAATTTATTCCAAGAATTTAAGGATGCTTCAGTTTTAGAAAATCAAAGCTGAGTGCAGGGCTCATGACTATAATCCTGGCACTCTGGAGACCAAGATAGGTGGATTGCTTGAGCTCAGGAGCTTGAAACCAGCCTAAGCAAAGAGAGACCTCATGTCTACTAAAAATAGAAACACTAGCAGGGTATTGTGGCAGGTGCCTATAGTCCAAGCTAATCAGGAGCCTGAAGTCAGGGGATTGCTTAAGCCCAAGAGTTTTAAATTGCTGTGAGCTATTACTTCACAGCACTCTACTGAGGTGAGAAAGTGAGACTCTGTCTCAAAAAAAAAAAAAAAAAAAGAAAGAAAGGAAAAAATCCACACACACATACTAGAAAATCAATAAACTACAAATTAATTTTTATATGTAAATAATTAGTCATATTAATACAATTAAAAAAAATAAGGATCATTGCTAGAGCTTCCCGAAAGACATTTCAAAAAATTTCACACTGATTCCCGCTAAAATTTATGAATAGAACAGAAATCATAGGGTTTTTTAACTTTAACTATATAGTATAGATATGTATAACCTTCAAACTGGACTGTTAATGAGTAAACATTAGCAGTCTTCTTGCTAACATGAGAAACAAAATAGGATGCCTAATATAGAAAAGAGTATATAACATGATTTTAGATTTATTAGCTGATAAAATTGGAAGAGAAGGAAATTATACGCATGAGAATTAGAAAAAAAGGGGTAAAATTTTGAAATTGTATAACTAGAAAGCTCCAGAAAATTATAAGAAAACTATTACAAACAAAAGAATGTATTAAAAAGCAGGATATAAAGTTAATACATAGAAATCAATACAGGTTGATATAGATTAAAAAAGATGTAATGCCAGAAAACATCCAATTAAAATGACACCAAAGAAAATGGGCTACCTATTTTATAAACCTAGCAAGAAATATGCAAAAGCTAAATGAGAAAAACTTTGAAATATCCCTGTAAGACCTCAAATTAGATCTAAACAAGTGTAAAATCTATGATGTTCTTGGATAAAAAGATTCAATATTATGAAGCTGTTAATTCTCATGTATTTTTTCAAATTTAACACAATTCCAATAAAAATACTAAGAAAGATTTTAATGGTCCTGCCCAAGTTGATTATAATTTTATATAGAAAAATAAACAAGCAAGGATCAGGTAAAGAAGACTACTGGTGTTGGGGTTGATGCCTACCCATGTTGGATAATAAGACAGGTAGATGCTGTAAACTCTTCAAATAAGTGTGCCATTGGTGTCTGGATAGACAGATAGGCTAGAATGCAGAATTGACCCTAATGCACATGAACATTTGGTATATGATGAAGATGACATCCCGTTCATATCTATAGGGAAATGCTGAGTTTTCAAGTATTGATGTTATGACTTTTGGAAAAAGATACAATTAGACCTCCACTTCATATGCCGACATAACTTTGAATTGATTAGAGAGCCTATTTGTAAAAACTGAATGCATATAACTCCTGGGAGCAAGCATGGATGAGTTATTTATAAACTGCAAATAGGTATGCCTTTTAAACTATGACTCAAAATCTTTAGATAATTAAAAATAATTAAGTTCCTTCATACAAAAACCCTTTGCATGACAAAATTGCCACGCACAAAGTCAAAATATAAATTCAAAATATTTTAAATTTAGATTGGAAAAGGGTGTTTCATTAAAATACAACTAGCTACTGAAATTGAGGGGAAGAAAGACCAATAGCCCAACAGAGAAATGAGCAAACGATATTGTTAATGTTATTTAAACATGAGAAAGTCCTCAATCTTACTCCTAGTAACATAAAAAAAATGAAATTATCACTTTATTTTTTATTTTTTTATTAAATCAAAGCTGTGTATATCTATGCAATTATGGGGTACAGTGTAGTGGTTAACATAGCTTTCACCGCATTTTCTTAGTTATTGTGTTGAGATATTTATATTCTACCCTTAGTAGATTTAACATGTACCTTTTTAAAATGCACTGTAGGTGTGGTCCCACCAATTACCCTCCCTTCACCCATCCTCCCCTGTCCCTCTCCCCTCCTCCTCCTCTTTCCCCTTCATCTTAGGCTATAGTTGGGTTATATCTTTCATATGGAAGTGTAGGTGCTTATAAATTAGTTTCATAGTAGGGCTGAGTACATTGGATACTTTTTCTTCCATTCTTGAGTTACTTTGCTAAGAAGAATATGTTTCAGCTCCATCCATGTAAACATGAAAGAGGTAAAATCTCCATCTTTTTTAAGGCTGCATAATATTCCATGGTGTTCATATCCATTCATGGGTCAATGGGCTTCTTCCATGACTTAGCAATTATGAACTGGGCTACAATAAACATTCTGGTGCAAACATCTCTGTTATAAAGTGATTTTTAGTCCTCTGGATATATACCTAATAGAGGAATTGAAGGATCGAATGGCAGGTCTATTTTTAGATCCCTAAGTGATCTCCGAACATCTTTCCAAAAGGAATGTATTAGTTTGCATTCCCACCAGCAGTTCGAAGTGTTCCCTTTTCTCCATAGCCATGCCAACATCTATGGTTTTGGGATTTTGTGATGTGGGCTAATCTTACTGGAGTTAGATGATATCTCAAAGTAGTTTTGATTTGCATTTCTCTGATGATTAAGGATGATGAGCATTTTTCATGTGTCTGTAGACCATGCATCTGTCTTCTTCAGAGAAGTTTCTCTTCAAGTCCCTTGCCTACCCTGAGATGGGATCACTTGTTCTTTTCTTGGTAATACGTTTGAGTTCTCTGTGGATTCTGGTTATTAAACCTTTGTCAGAGACATAACCAGCAAATATCTTCTCCCATTCTGAAGGCTGTATGCCTGCTTTACTTACTGTGTTCTTGGCTGTGTAGAAGCTTTTTAGTTTGATCGGATCCCAGTCATGTATTTTTGGTGTTGCTTCAATTGCCTGAGGGGTCCTCCTCATAAAATATTCTCCCAGGCCAATTTCTTCAAGGGTTTTCAAAATTATCACTTTTTATATGTCAGTTTGATGAAAAGCTACAGATTTGAAAGCAGAGAATTTTGGCAGGGTTGTGGAGAAACAGTCATTCTTATATTTTTGGTGGGAACACAGTGTTGTACAACCCCGATGGAGGAGCACTGGGTGACATCTAAAGACTGTGTGTGTGTGAGGATGTGTATGTGTGTATTAACCCTCTCCATGGCAATCTCATGTCTAGGAATCTAAAAATACACTGGAAAAATACAAAATGACTTATGCTCGAGATTATTCCCTGTGACTTTTTTTTAGAATAGTAACAGATTGAAATCAACCCCAATGTTCATCAATTTGAGACTAGTTGAATATGTATAACATGGTGCATTCATAAATATGATATTGTGCAGCTATAGAAAAACAAGAAAGGTCTATATACACTCATGTGGAATGAGAACCAGGACATGTTTTTAAGTGACAAGAAGTAGAGAAAAATACGTGTGACATGGAGCTTTTATGTAAGAAAAGGGGGTTCAATGTGAATGTAGTTAAGTATATTCGAAAAATAGAAATATTAAAGAACAAACTAAAAATGAATAAGAATTATTACCTAACTGCAGGATGGAGAAGATAATGATGGAAATGAGACCTCTTTGAATATAAGAGGTTATATAGTTTTGACTTGGGAATCATATAAATGTGTTACATATTTAAAAATTTAAATTGATTCAAAAAAGAGGTAAGTAATGCCTAAACATTGAAAAAAAAAGTATAAACATCTGTTACTGACAGAGATACAGAAAGAATATTTTCTCACACATTGGTGGTGTGAATTGAAACATTTTTTGAAAGGAACCGAGTAGCAATATCTATTAAAACGGGGTGTGTGTGAGAGTGTGTGTCTGTTTTGACCTAACAATTCCATTTTGGAGTCTATAACCAAGCAACAAAAACATTTAAGGATATATGAACATCAACAAGTAGTACAGCACATACCTGGAGATGAAGCTCTAGTTTTCTGTGTCAGTGATCGACAAATTCATGGTGTCCACACCATACACTATATATATATATATAAACCTTATACATATTTATGTTATATTATAAAAATAACGAATTGTAACTCTGCTAGTGCACAAAGAAATTCCTTTGACTACTTTTGAATGAGAAAGACAAGATAAGTTATGGAAAAGTGTAATTATATTATCTTATGTTCATAAAACAAGTGACAAGGAAGCAGCCATTTAGTTATTTATGGATGTGTATTCAGGGGTGTGGGGGGGCGGGGCAAACAATCATGGGAAAACTGTAGGACAGCATTAAAAGTTGTCAATAAGGGGCAGCACCTGTGGCTTAAAGGGGTCGGGCACCGCCCTCTATACCAGAGGTGGTGGGTTCAAACCCAGCCCCCTGGCGGAACAAAACAAAACAAGCAAAAGAAGTTGTCAATAAGAATTAACTATATACAGTTGGGAGGCCTGGGAAAAAACTAGAAGAAATGAAACTTCTTTAAAATGAATGGAACCAACACACACACATAGTGTGATTGCATTTTTCATTTCTGTAAAATTACGTTTACATCGGAGTGCCAAAAACATTTACACACACCTTAAGAGGTCTTGTTGGAAGTAAAATCTGTCATTCCCCCGAAGTGTGTGAATTGTAGGTAAAATGGGCATGCGCTGCTTGTCCGGGTACACTCGGCCAGCAATGGTACCTTCAATTTAGCTTCCAGAATCCATACAGAGTAACATCTTTTAAAGTGTGCATACATTGTTTCGGCACCCTCTGTATATGATGTAATTGGTCAACAGGTAAGGAAGGAAGATGTGCTGTTATAACCTTAGATAGGATATGAATAATTATTAATAACCCAAAGTGTGGATGAGAAATAAGTATGAGAGAAAAGGAGAAAGAATCAAGACAGGAAAACAGTGGGAAAAGATTCAGAAGACTGTGAAGGGAGGAGGCTTGAATAACAAACGGTCCACAGGCACAACTGAAGCTTCACCTCACAGTGTGTGGCCCAGAGACCTGCTCACACATTGTTCTCAGCTGGGCCTTCCTGATAGAAGACTTTCCTTTTGACCCAAGTCAAAATGATCATTTTCTCCTTAGTATCACCTGTGATCTAGTGTGTGCTTGCAAACATCTCCTTGTTCTGTAATCACGTCCATGCGGTTTCCCTTTAATCTCATCGTCACCATTATCAATATCACTTTAACAAGCTCCGCCTTTATCTCAATATCTTGCATATAGAGAGCAAGACAAATATTTATAAGTACACAAATATTTATCAAATCAATTGTTCAAGCTAAATGGATAAGGTTAAAGCTTAAATCTTCCTTCTTAGTGACCTACCACCATGCTACCATTTGTAAGTTGTAATGGTGGAAATTCCTATTGAAACAATTATTTGCGATGTCCCAAAAGAAGAGAGGTTCTCTCCTGGGAAGTAAGAATGGGAATATGCAGGGGAAGGGTAGGGAGGAGGAGACAGACCCTTTCTGGGTCTGTATTGTAGTAGCTGTGAAGGTCTATGTAAATCCAAGTAGCATTAGAATCACTAAACCACCCATTCTGGGAGAAGGGGTGAAAGGGGACTTCCTTGGGTTATGGCATTTGCAAATGCAGAAATAGTCAGTTTAGGGAATTGTGACAAAGGCAGCCTCTTCCACCCTAGGTCCCCAAGAAGCGGCCTGCTGCTAATGGCCTCTGCTTGAGGACAGAAAGACATGGAAGCTCAACCCTCCCTCTGCTGCACTCCGCCTGTTGGCTTTGCTGGCCTTCTCCATCCTTGGTCCAAATCCCGCTTCTACATTCACATCCTCTCTCTTTCAGAGTAACAGCACACACCCAGTACTCGGCAAAAGCTTCTCCATCATCACCATTTTATTCTCCTCATTCCTTGTTTGAAACCACCAGCTTTGGAGCTTAAATTGCCTGCGTCTGGTTTTAATTCATTTAAAAAAATATTAAATCTACTCAACAGCTTTGAGTAATAGCAGCAGGGCGATAAAGTATGTGCCTTTCCATTTGGGGATCTATTGCATAAATATTTCTAATCAATAAAACCTTTGAGTTTTTGTCCTTTTCAAACGGCGAGTTCTCCCTGTGAGGTTGAAAGCCTAAGAAAAATGTTATCTTTTAATAATACGATATTACTTAACCGTTTCAATCACTTCATCCACATATTATTAGGGTGCATGAATTTCTTTCCGGCATATTTCTTTTCTTCTGCATGCGGTTTTAAAACTAGGAAGAAAGCTACAATCCTAAAAAAAGAATAATGATGAAGGTGGTCCTACGTAACAACTATATTGAAATAAACCATATGAACTGGAGCATATACTTTTCTGAAAAATATCTTTTGCAGGCATGGCTGGAACATTAAAGGTATTTCCTTTCCCTTAAATAACACTCATATAAGATATTAGGAGCTGCAAATAAGAGCTGGCAAGCTATTCTTATGACCTGAGATTGCCATAAGCCGTCAGTTGTGTATTATAGGTACATTTTATTTCATCTATTGTTTGGATTGGAGCTCAACATAAATCTTAATTTGGCACCACTTTGGGGTAGTTCCAATACCTATTATTAGGCAGATCAATTTCTCTTATTTAGAAATGTTTTATGTAACAATTTCTCAAAAATCGTTTTCAATAAATTATCTGACAGGTTTTTTTCCTCGCCCAGATAATTAATTTTATATTTTCTCCCCATCATTAAATATTTTAAATATGCAAGTCTGCTGGCATTTAGTACTGTCTGTCACAGCAGTGCCAGAAAACCCCGCAGAATCTTGTTTTCAGAGATTTTGTTCACAAGCTTCCTTAATAAGGTATACTTTGCATAAAATAGGCTTACATTGATTACCTATTTCTGATAAGATTTTCTCTTTTACAAGACTGGGTTTTGTGCAAGTGTGGCACCCCTGGCTGGCTTTGCTCCCTCTGATAAAATGGCTGTCTGCCACCTTGAGCCCAGAACAATGTACTGAGGCCATGAAATCATTTGTCCGTGTTCCTTTTAACACTGCAGGTACACATTCCCTGATTATTAAACTTGTACATACCTGATTAGCCAGCGCCAACCAAGAAATAATGATATGCAAACAAAACACAAACCAAAAAAGGAAGAAAGAAGAAGAAAAACCTTTTTTTTTTTTTTTTTTTTTGGGCCAGGGCTGGGTTTGAACCCGCCACCTCCGGCATATGTTTATTTGGATTTGGGGGGGAAATGACAATAGAAATTATTTATTCAGCAACCAAGAGTTCGTTCAAAGTTCTATAGCCCACGAAAGCTTAAATTTCAGCCACAGGTGCTGCCCTTTTTCAGTTTTTTTTTGTTTTGTTTTGTATTTTTAGTTAGTTTTTTTTAAAAAAAAAAAAAGAAAAAACTTTTATAATTAATTCTCCATATCCTGGGCTTCACGGTGATACTACAAGTACACAAGATAAGATTTTGGCAAATGTTTATTTGGATTTTGGGGGGGAAATGACAATAGAAATTATTTATTCAGCAACCAAGAGTCCGTTGAAAGTTCTGAAGCCCACGAAAGCTTAAATGCGCAAAAGTTCATGCTTGCTCAGAAAATAATCACAAGCATTCCTTTAACAATGTTTAAGTTTTTATTGTGTGTCTCATGGTAACTGTGCTACACACTTTATCGGAGACAACATAAAACCTGTTTCTGCCCTCTTAGCGACTGCCCAAGGGGGACAGCGTTCACCACATAAGCACAGAATAAACGTGAAATTACGAATGAGAACAGACTGGAAAACCCAGGTTGCAAACTGACCTGAGCCAATTTGATCCTTCACAATGATAAGGTGATTTACGGTAGATAAAGGTTCACTCCAATAATTAAGGTTGGAGTGGTCTGCAGTTCTCCCCATTACCTCCTCACCGTCAGGTGTCAGTTACAGTGACCGTGAGCCTCCGGTGGAATTCTGTCACACAGAAGGTTATCAGCAGCCTGGCATCCAGAAAGAAAGATAAAATGCACTCATACAAGCTGGTCTATAAACCTGATGCCGTCTCAGCCTTTAGGGGTTAAATGCAGGCAGTGCTCTTCAAATGCCAACGTGCATAGAAATCTCTGGGGGTCTTGTTGAAATATGGTCAGTCTGCGGTAGGAACTGAAATTTGGCACTCATAGTAACCTCCCAGGTATTGCGAATACTGCCGTCTCCCCACTACATTTTGAGCAGCAAGGCTTAATGTTCTGACAAAGTGAAAGGCAGAAAGGTTCACTAGAAATTAATGTGATAATATTCCAGCAGCAGAATTTAGATGTCATCTTCCTCCATAAACATCTGGACTCAGAACCAGATGGCCTGCTAAACCCAAGGCATCCTTCTGAAGAGTTGGTGCTGCCGGCCAGGCTCAATTCTTTATCCTATTTTGTGAAGGCAGGAGAATACATCCAAGGGTTCTAGCCAGTTCACATTCTTCAAAAATACCACTTATTAAATTAATTGTTTTAAAAACACAATTTTCTGATTATTAAATTAGCGGGTTAGAGATAAAGATAGGTGAAGCTTTGTGTAGCTGCCTTGAGTGTAGATTTTCAATTAGTTCTGAAATGCGAGTGAATCACACCTTGTGTGTGCATTTTAGATGAAGGCCCTTCATCTAGGAATTAAACATCCCCAAGACGGAGATCAAGGGAAATAAATACATTGTGTATATTGAAGCATTTACAATTATTATAAGACAACATAAAATGTGTAACATAATCTGGACTCTGTGCATGTCTGGACTGAAGAATTCTGGCTAAGACCGAGAGTGGCTTCCCCAGGGAAAAGCTGAAATCTGTAGGATGAGGAGGAGTGAGCCTTGGAAGAGAGAGCTTTCCAGGCAAAAGCATTAGCACACGCAAAGTCCCTCCAATAGCAGGAGAGAGCCATTGCCTTTTAGCATGCCACATCCCATGATTATATAAGTCACAGCAAGCCTCCCAGGCCGGACAAGGGAGCCTCCTTTCTCCTTTCCCTGGAGGTGTAGAGTGTCAGTCCTACAACATGCTTGGCGGCCACAGAGCCACAGTTCCCTTCGTGATTAAGTTGCATAACTGACCTTCCTCATCACTCAGTTCTGTCTTCTGCCTGATTGTGCCCCAGTTAACACTTGGACAGATAGACAGTCAGTGCCCCTCTGGCCGCTGAGGAAATGCCTGCAGCTTCAGTGAGAAAGATGTATTGAGACAGCTGAGAACACCAAACCCTGTTTGAGGAAAAGCATCTGTTAGCAACACAAAACTTTGCATTTGGTTGAAGGATGCTTTTATATCTCACGGAGATCCTCACGATTTAAGATGAAACCCGTTGATGGGTGAGTTATGCTAACCTATGCACAAAACAGCACTTGTAAATGGCGATAGCACGAACAAAACCATAATGAACAAATTTCTCATTTGGAGGGATTTGTATTCTATCAATTTTTATCTTAAAGCGAGTCCCTATTAGTATTTTTATACTATACCTTTTCTAACTAACATAATTCAAGTTAGTTCAAAATGTGATTACACAAAATACATGTTTGTCCTTTATAAATATCGAGGTTTCTTAGAATTTATTGTCAACGTGCTGTGCTCTTTAAATTTTTTTTTCTTGGGTGTAGACTTTACTGAACTATGCCTATAGTCACTTAGTGTTATCTCCTGGCATTCCCCTCCCTGGTAACCTCTCCGACTACAGATGAGTACATGTATTAGGAAAAGGAAGGAGCAGGCAAAGGGATTCAGGTCAGCTTCTACGGCCGTGTTAAAGGTTTGGTTTGGTGAGTGAAAGGGTCAGAACCATTTTCACATCATGTTGCCACCAGGGAGATGGCAGCAATTTACATTCCCATCAGCAGTGCAAGAGTATATTTCTCCAAACACATGTTAATAGCATATTTGCTAAATTCCTTAGTTAACAAACAAGCCTGTTAAAAGATACAAATCCGGCTTGGCGCCTGTGACTTAATCGGCTAAGGCGCCAGCCACATACACCTAAGGTGGCAGGTTCGAATCCCCAGCCCGGGCCCGCCAAACAACAATGATGGCTGCAACCAAAATATGGCCGGGCGTTGTGGTGGGCGCCTGTGGTCCCAGCTACTTGGGAGGCAGAGGCAGGAGACTCACTTGAGCCCAGGAGTTGGAGGTTGCTGTGAGCTGTGATGCCATAGCACTCTACCCAGGGGGATAGCTTGAGGCTCCATCTCAAAAAAAAAAAAAAAGAAGTAATTGTTTTGTTTTAAAATATGAAACGGAAAAAGAAAATTTCATCTGCCTTCACCAGTACAGTAACAATAAAAATTTTTAAATTAATTACCTTTGTTTGAGAAACCCAAGCCTGGTTCTATGGTAGGAGACAAAGGGGTTAGAGAGATAAACAAAAATACAGGATATATCTAGATACCTGCCAGGAATGCATGTGATATGAAATTGAATTGAAGTCTATTGAGAGAGATATACTGACTTGGTAGACAGTTTAATTTCTAACCTTGAGAAATCACTTAACCTCTGTACATCTCAAATTTATCAAATGGGGATAATGTAACCTATTTCAATATTTACTTAGTCTTATAAGTAAGGAAATTGTGCTAGAAACTAATAGTCACTTGTCTTGTGCAAGTTACGAAGAAGACCTTCAGGCCAAGCTTTAGCTGACATCTTTAAATACAGGACCAACCTGTGGGCTACAGGCATCCTCCACTTTAGAAATATATTTACGGGCATTGAAGAAGAAAATGTGCAGGAAGAGGAAAAGATGGGCACTCCATATGGAGCAAACCATAGGACATCTTGCTCCCTTGAAGAATGTGGAAACACATACAGTCTAACTTCTAATTCTGCTATGCTGAGACTTCCCAGGGTGTTTACCAAAATGACCTCTGCATGGTCTGTGTGTGTGGCACTACCCATACAGTTTCTAGGTAAACAATCACACTACGAACCTGAGAGTGATTTGCAGTGTGACCAACAAATGCTAACATTATTATCATCACAGTTTGTGTCACTAGAATTGATCTGGTATGTATTTGTTCTTGTAAAATTAGTATTAGTTAAGCACATTCTAGTTATGAATTCAAAGCAAGCCTTAGGGTTGAAGAAGGACTGCACTGTGGAGTCAAATGATCTTGAGGAAGCAACTTAATCTATCTGACCTTTGGGCAAATTACCTAAAATGCAAGACAATAATACCAGCACCAGTCCATTGTATACATAGGTAGTCCCTGAGTTACAAACATCCAATTGATGTACAACTCACAATTAGGCTATTAAAGATAATAGGTAAATGTACCTGTTCTTACTTACATACAAATTCAACTTAAGAACAAACCTCCCACTGAACCTATCTTGTTCATACATAGCCTAAGGACTTCCCATAGTTGTTTTGAGGTGTCACCATAGTAAAGAATAAAAAAATCAATTTACAAAATATCATAACTGAAATGCAAGGAATTCCTCTTACTAGCAGAAAGTTTGGAGGTCAAAGTCATCCTCATCTGGCAAGGGCATTAATTTTGTTAGCAAATTTTTCAAAAGGTCTTTCACCTTGCTAGGTTTACTGAGATTTAGGGCTTTCTCCTCAATTTGGCAGGAACAGAAACTTCCGTCTGTCAGCACAATCCTAAAGTAATGTTGCTTCAGCACAGATGCACATTAGCCAAATTTTCAGAGGATAGTATTTAACAATAGAGCTAATTTGTTATTTTACGATGAAAAATAAAATGTCTGCCAAAAGCTTTGTAGTGTGGCATGTTGGTAAGGCAAAGGGTCTGATGTCAAAGCTTGGCTCCATCAAGTATTTGTTGTAAAGTCTTTAGAGCTCAGGGACTTACAATAGCTGCCTAATTTTCTCTTTTGAACAATGTTTATGATACGATTTCCCACAACATAGGGCAGTTTTTTAAAGTACATATGCAATGCTCTTACAAATGCTTTGCGTGAAGCACTGGGAAAAGTTGGCTGAGAAATGATGAAATGGTAGCTAATGTCCTTGCTGTTATTATTGTTGCTGTTTGAATCAGTATATTTTATTGCAGCTATTTTTAAAATTAAATGGAATATCACCAAAAAGTAGTTTGGAAATCAGTGAGTTGAAGTAATGGAAGGTTATGTATACAATTTAAATCTTGGTGGCCTTACAGGCTGATAATCTTCCTGGTTCCAAGGCAGGGTTGGTTTCATGTTTAGACCAGACCATCTCTGTCTGGTGTGCCTGGAAGGGTCTCCAGGTCTCTATCTGTCTGTCACCTTTAATTGTACTGAAAGAGTAATACAAAGGATTCACTAGTAGGCAAGTCTTGATCTGCCCTGAGAATTTTGTCTCTTGAGAAGGCAACCTTACTTGGTGACTCCCTTAGAAATTTAAATTATGATGTCAACAATACATTGATGCTCTTAATATTTATCAACGTTTACTGTATTCTTGCTATGTTCTCTATACCAAGGATCCTACTAAAGACATTATATGTTAAGTTTTTCAATATCCAGACTAAACAGTATAAGTGACTATTTTTTATCAATGTGATCTAAGACATAGCAAAAATTTTTAATGTTACTATATCTCAAACTCCCTCAAACTAATGGAGAAAATAAATACCTTACTAAGGCAGCAGTTCTCCATTTTGTCTCAGTTCTTCTTTACTTATTTAAAAAATTATTGGGATTTTGTGATGTGGGCTAATCTTACTAGAGTTCAATGATATCTCAAAGTAGTTTTGATTTGCATTTCTCTGATGATTAAAGATGCAAACTAATACGTTCCTTTTGGAAAGATGTTTGGAGAACACTTAAAGATCTAAAAATAGACCTGCCATTTGATCCTATAATTCCTCTACTAGGTATATATCCAGAAGACCAAAAATCACATACAACAAAGATATATGTACCAGAATGTTTATTGAAGCCCAATTCATAATTGCTAAGTCATGGAAGAAGCCCAGGTGCTCAATGACCCACGAATGGATCAATAAATTGTGGTATATGTACAATACCTACCATATGTACAAATATGTGGAATATTATGCAGCCCTCAAGAAAGATGGAGACTTTGCCTCTTACATGTTTACATGGATGGAGCGGGAACATATTCTTCTTAGCAAAGTATCTCAAGAATGGAAGAAAAAGTATCCAATGTACTCATTCTTACTATGGAACCAATTTATAACATTCTTATGAAAGCTATAACCCAATTATAGCCCAAGAAAAAGGGGGAAAGGGAGAGGGAGAGGAGGGGAGGGGAGAGGTTGGGGGGGAGGGAGAGTAATTGATGGGAACACACCTACAGTGCATCTTACAAGGGTACATGTGAAATTTACTAGGTCTTAATATAATAACTAAGAAAATGCTGTGAAGGCTATATCGACCAGTTTGAGGAAAGCATTTCAAATTGTATATAAAATCAGCACATTGTACCCCATGATTGCATTAATGTACACAGCTATGATTTAATAAAAAGAAAAAAAATTATTGAAGAAGCAAAAACAATCTGCTCATTAAAGGTTTAATTAATGGCTTGTACATCTCAGTATTTACCATGTGTGGGTCATAACAAAAGTATTGAGATACATAAAAATTAAAAAATGTAAAACCCACATGGACAGAAACAAATTAAGACCTTCTCGCAACACCAATAAGCTGAGCAAGTTCCACGTGAATCATAATGAATGCTGTCAACAACGTAGTCTGTCTCAAACTATCTCAAAGCTTTCAAAGTGACCCATGTGTTAGAAATTAAAACTTTTTTCACACAATGCAAGAATACACAAGCACACATTCCTTTAGCCACCGAGCAGTGATTTCACCATCTAGCCACTAGAAAACGCTACTTTCACTTGTGAGAGCATGAAAAAGAAAAGGAAAAACAGTATTTTCATATTATTATAAAAATATTTTGACCTTGAAGAACTCTTAAAAGTGTCTCAAAGACTCTAAACCTCTCTGGTCCGTGGGTTGAAGATTACTGTCTTAAAGAAGCAAAAGATTCCCCTTGCCCTCATATGGCCCCAGGTTTCAATTACTCTACAGTTTTTAAAGACTAGTCACTCTGTTAGATGCATCACACAAAAATATTTAAATACATTCTTATCTATACCTTAGAATATGATGAAATTGAGACTTAAAAATCACATAACTTACAAATACAGAACTGAGCTTTACAGTTCCATTTCTTTCTGTCTCTAAATCTCTGGTCTTTACCATGATGCAATGTTGCAACTACTAAAATTTTCCCAAATAAAAATGCGAGAAAACCTAGTGACTGTTGTATTTCACCCACATACTGAAGAGACCTGTGATGTCAAGAGTTACAATAAACTCAGGAGTCAAACCTATATTTCCTAAATGGATCTATCATACTCCTCCCTTGCCCTTTATGATTCCATGTTCCTATCACAGATAAAATAATTATGGTGTGTATACACTAAAATGAAAGATCAAAGTATTCATGGGAAGGTGATAAGGAACTAAATTTTATCACAAAACTACAGTGGATAAAATAAACATGCCATCTTATATACCTAGTCTTCATTTTTCATGATTCCCATTCCAAATAGACTGTAGGCAATGTGATTCCTAGATTTTTCCCCTATATGTATAATATCTCACATAGAGCCTGGTAACTAATGGTGCATCTGAAAATTCATACAATTACTAATAATCATCAAGGGATGGTGGCTCACCTATCACATTTAATAGCATCAAGGAGTAAAAAGAGTTTATGCTTTGACACCAAATCAAGAGTATTCGAGCTCACTTTATTAGATCTGCGACCTTCCCCAGGTTTCTTGACTTCCCTGAGGTTCACTTCACACATTTCTATAACAATGTTCAGGTTACATCCATCTCAACATTGTTACGAAGATGAAACAAGTAATGTCTATAAACAATGACTGCCATTCTGCCTTAGGTAGCATCTCAAATCCTAGTTCACTTTCTGCTTTCTCTTATATATCCAGATATTTTTTTTCCAAATATAGACTTTGTGTCAATAGAGATCATAAGAACAAGTGAGAGTATTTACTGCTCTTTCTGCCTGCATGCTACTTCCCTAAGTCATGATTCACATGATGCCCAATGAACAGTGATATTCTCTGGCCCTTCTTGAACCAGAGGTAAGTCTTGGGCATCCATAAACACTGATCCTTCCGTTTTAGTCTCCTATTCATTCCTAAAGCACACTCAAAAGGTCAATGTGTTAATGAGATGTATATACAGTGGAGTCTGCCCTAAGGATGGCAGAATAAAATAGGTCAAAATCAACAAGTACTGCCTTCTCATCACAAAACTCTCAGAACCTCCTGGATGGCTTCAAGCCTCCAACATTCTCACTTTTATTCTTTGCTTGGCAAAAAAGAGCACTTATCTTGGCTGCAAAAGACACTGAGGAACACATCATAAAGAATTCATTTCTTCCTTGTATATGTTGTTTGGATGTTTTCTGTTTCTTTCAATTAGACAAGCTAACTGTGGTCCAAAATTGTCTCCCCCACTACAGAAGCTCCACCTCCAAGCCAAGCAATAGGTCTCCAATAACCTTCAATAACGCCTAGAGTAGCTGGTCAAACTTGTTTCTGACTCACTAATATATGGTATTCATTCTGCAATTATTTGAGGCACTTACTAACTGGTTTTTAGATCTTAAAGCTCTGGACATTCCTTGGGACAAAAGCAATCATTCAGAGAACAAAGCTCAAAGAATCATATCAACTTTAGCACTTCCTATTTTCATTAAGGTATCATAAATGTATACACTAGGAGTCATTTCAGTGATGCCTGTGGCTCAGTGGGTAGGGTGCCATCCCCATGTAACAAGGGTGGTGGGTTCGAACCCTATCCCAGCTATCTAAAACAGCAGTGACAACTGCAACAAAAATAGCCAGGTGTTGTGGCAGGTGCCTGTAGTCCCAGCTACTCAGGAGGCTGAGGCAAGATAATTGCTTAAGCCCAAGAGTTGGAGGTTGCTGTGAGCTGTGACAGCACAGCATTCTACCAAGGGCAACAGAGTGAGAATCTGTCTCAAAAATAAGAAAGAAAAGGGAAAGGCACTAGGGGCCATTTGTAGAGCATATGATCGCCTGTTTAAATCTGTCTAACCAATCACTTCTATAGATACCTAGATGTTGTTAGACTTATTTTAGGTATCAGTTACCCTGAGAAGTCACCTGACTCATCAGTGTCTGTCTCAGCTGCTTTTTATATCTTTTCTTAAATAAACAAATGTGGGTTTCTATGGTATTCTGTGGAGTTCAGTCTTTGTTTCTTTGTAACTGCTACATAATTACATTGGAAATGTGAAAAACAGTTCAGCAGGAAATCAAATGCTGGCTCAGTCTGAGGATTTTTATATCCTGAGATACTCAAATATGAACCAGCAAAGAGATTTGGGTCCTGTGCCTCGCACACAATCTAATGACAAGCTGTATTTAAAAGCCAACAAAAAAGGAAAAGAGAAAAATATTTCTGAACCAGTTTTTCCTTTACAGTGCATTATAAGTTGTTTGTTTTGCTAAACAAAAATAAAGCCAGAAAAGAAAGGTTCTAAAACTCTGTGTCCCTTCAACATCAAGCTCAGAGTAGCCCACCTGAAAGAACAGAGTGATGAAAATTTGTCATTACCAAGGTTAAAAGCACCACCTGGAAATTAAAAACACTTTTATATCGCAAGCAACATATATGTGTATGTACACAAACACACACACACATATATATTCCCTATTCATCAAGTGAGTTATAGCTCTATGTTGAGTAATTTTTTAACTGCTAACAAATAAATAATATAGGTCAAGGGAATAGTTTTTGCTCATGTCAGTAATCGTTGATGGAAACCAGATTGGAATTCATAGTTCTTTGACTGCAATACCAAAGCTTTTCTTAGCCCATTTGTCCTCCACAGTTTTATTCTATGTCCCCCTTCTCCAGTCTGATGGAAAGTGTCCATTGCTCAATGACGACAACGGGAACAGGAGTGGACAACAGCATCATCCCAGGTTTATTTCAGTGGAAAGGAAGAACATTCCAATTTCAATGCTAGCTACTCATTTGGATTTTGATTTATTTTAAAGTTCAGGAATCAGAGTTTCCTAAAAGTCCATATATCTCTGGAACAGAGTTCACAGATGCAAATATTAAATCCATTACTCCCACCTGGACACCCTCATTTCTAAACACTCAATTTAGTTTCATCACTGAGGATAAACGCTTACCAATAATATCCCATTGTGTTCAAAACTCCTTCATGAAGAGTTGGTTGTAGGAAGGCCGGAGACACTTACACTTTGGAAGTGCTAGAAACTTGTTAATGTACCTCATGGAATTCCTCAATACCAACTGGGCTAGGAGAGGTGCTAAACATTCTAAAACTGGTCTGAAGAGTCGGACACACCTGCTGTGAAATCCAGACTCGGCCGTCTCAATCTGGGACATTCAAACTGAACTCATGTCTTCACTTTATTAGATGAAAGAACTGACAGTGCTGACTCATGGAGTTGTTACAAGAATTAAACGTGCTAAAGGGTATAGCAGGAGCCAGTACTGTCTACAGTAAGTAGCAAAATTTTAGTTGTATATAATTATTTTTCCTGGTTGCCAAGGTTTAGGATCTCCAGAAGAATTTGCTTCTCTTCTTTCCTCATTAGTTTTAGCCGGATGTCAATTTCAATCCATTCAAATTTCATGTCTAGAGCAGCTTTAGTTTTATTCGGAATTAAGAGCATAGATATTATAGCAATGGTTCTCAAGGTGTGGTCCCTGGCCCAGCCTCACATGGAAACATGTTAGAAATACAAATTCTTGGCCCAGCAATCTATGTTTTAACAAGCCCTCCAGGTGATTCTGATACACCAGAACGTTTAAGAAACATGGGATCACAGCCACAATGTTGCCTTCCCATTCTCTATGTCTTGGTGTCTTGACTCCATCCATCTGTTCCCCAATTTAAATGCTGAGATTCTGAGCCCAGTTTTTTTTTTATATCAATGCATTTGATGGATCCTGTTGACACAGAGAATAAGAAAATTTCCTTGCTCTGATGTCCACAGGCAACGTTCACTTCACCCCATTCCCGAGGCTTCACTGAACTTTCCAGCCATGGCTACTTCATGCTCCTGATTTACCTCCTGGTCAAGAGACAGTCAAGATCTTTTCCTCTTTATCAAGACATTTCCTAATTTTGAAATGCATCTCTGACAAAAGTGTACTGCTGCTTCACGGTCCTGAAGAAAATATACCTTCCACAAAGAATCTTCCAATAAAATGCTCTCTCTCCCCTCCAGAGGAGAAATCTCCCTCTGTTCCAATTACATACTTTCTTAGTAAATGACATGCCAGACTTACAATTGTATGCTGCCTGGACTTTGGTTTTTTTTTTTTTTTTTTCCTATTCTTAAGGTGTAATAGTCATGTCTTCCTGTTTTCCAAGTGCTCAACTCCTAAGGCTTATCTGGTATACATGGGAACACTTGCTAAAATGAGCTGAATCTTATCTGTCCTGGGCATTGGTTCTTTTGCTTATGAAACTTTACAGAGATAATACCAATGTGAGAAAACGAGACTTGCTCCTTGGGTGTTGGGTCTCTGGTGTGTGGAGGTGGTTCCACGTCTCAGGCTGTGCTTCCTCCTCACCCAGCAAAAGGGTTTCCATGTAGCGGAACTAAATTAGGACTTGCTAAGGGATCAACCCAGGGCCTGCCCCAAAGTTGCTGCTAAAATGATACTAGTTTCTTTTTTTTTTTTTTTTTTCTATTTTTTCTTAACTGAATTGAATTCCTGTGTGGATAGGATCAGCAGATACAAAAACAAAATACTCTGTGACAAGCGGCATAACCTTTGACCTTGACTGATAGGTGAAGTGAGTCCTTGTCCTCCAGGGCCCAGAAAATATCAGGGGGTAGAGTGACTGACATGCCATCACCTTATATCAGATGGAAGCCAAATTATCAAGTGTAATTGTTCAGCATCTGGGCAAAGGGCCACCTGCCCCAGCACTAAAATGCTAGGGGAGTGGGTGTGGATAAAGATGGAATTGGTTCCTATACTTAGCCCTCGTCTCTGAGCTTTGGATTAGGGATTCCTATAACCAGAAAACGTGCTGCATTTTCATTCTTTGGCTTTGCTGCTTTGTAACCTGCTTCCCCTTGTTCAATACAGATCAGATTAAATGATAAACGGTTTGTTGGGTAATGAAGTGTGGTCTGGCATTATTCAGGCCCTGCCTCGAGGCTCTCAAAAGGAAAGAAAAACCAAGGCTCCTGGATCAGAAGCCTGGCTCCTTGGGGAAAGAGCCAGGGGACCTTAGGCTCCTTTCTGCCAACACCTTTCTCATGGTCTCTAACTCCCAGGACTGATTAATATTCTGTGAGGATCCCTCACTGTGAGCACAGTCAGTGCCCCACAATTTTCATACAAGGAGAGCACAACTCTTCCTGCCCTTTATGTCTCAGCTTCAGTCACTCAGGAAAACATAACTTTTAAAAATCCAGAAACCCATAATGCAGGTGTGTCTTCCTGCCAAAGATTTTTAATGAAGTGCTGAATGGGGTACATTAAAGCAAAAAACCTTTCCACCAATCAATTACTAGTGTCTATTTAGAGTCAGAACTCATCTGGGTACTCCTTCATGATGTTAACTCATTATTTATTTTACTCATTCATTCATTTAACAATATTTATTGAGAGCCACAAGCATTTTGCTAGCCTGCCAGGTTATAACAATAAGAAAATGGTTCCTGGGAGTAACTCCTTAACTCTTTCTTCCCTTAGAAATGTATTTTCAAACCCTTAAGCAAACGAGTGTCTATTACAAGACGTGGCAGGTCATTTGACAGGAGAGAACATGTATAACAAAATAAGAACTTATAATAAAGGAAGCTGATCCAGTCAGGAGAAACAGAGAATAATAATAATGATGATGATGATTACATGTTAATCATTATTAATAACTTACATGGTAGAAGTTATTCTGAAAAACATAAATGTATCAATAGATTTAATTGGAGGTAATACAAATTGCAATTTATACTGACATTTTAGAGAATACATATTTAACCAATTGATGGCTATTAGAAATATTATATTTAATCCTTTTTGCCAAATAAGTAAGGTGCTGAAAAAAATAATTCTGAATGTGCATATATTATACTTAGAAGAAGATTCTGGAAGGAAAGCAAGAAAGTACCTACACGTAAGCTCTAGGACAGGGTCCCTCATTGGTTCACACGCTGAGTTTCAGGATCCCAGTCTAAAGTAAATTATTTAAAGGGAAAATATGGCCATATCACTTTCAACTTCTATCATTAAAAGGCAACATTGGTCTACCATTGAATCTACTCTAATAGTGTGGCTTATTTGGGCCAATGAAATATTAGCAAACATCGTGAAAATAAAGGCTTCAATAGTCTTCCTCACTATTTGCTACTTCTTGTAACCTTGAGAAGACCACTCAAAGAAGCTGAGCTAGCCTATGAGATGATGCGGGGTCATGTGGAGCAGAAACAGTGTCTGCTAAGTCACCCTGGAATAACCAGGCTGCCATATATACATGGGAGGCTAAGATAGACCACTCAGCTCCAGATAAGCCATCAGGTGACCAGAAACAGTAGCAAAACCAGTTTCAACCAAAATAACTGCCCAGCTGTTCCACAGAACGAGGAGAAATACGTTTATTATTTTAAGCAACTAAATTTTGCCATAATAAATTATGCAGCAGAAGCAAACCAATAAATATCGGTATCCTTACAAATATTTTGGTCCTCTTTCTTCCTAAATCCAAGTGTTTGAACAAAAAAAAAAAAGAGGAAATGACAAATAGGATGTTCAGATATAGGACTGAGATGACAGGGAATGTGAGAGGTGGTAGGTACAAGGTTTCATCTAAGAAGCTGAAAGAGAGAAAGAAAAGAATATTCTTGAGATCTTACTATATGCCAAGCTCTGATTTATGCACTGTATTATCTAATTTATTTCTCATAACAGACTTCAAATACAACTAAGGAAATTTTAAAAGATTACATAGCTTATTCAGATCACAAACATAGCACTGAGGGACTCAATATTTTGGCTGGGACAATTTGATTTCATAATTTATGTCCTTAACTAATCACCTCTACTGCTTACTGAGTAAGTGGTTGTACCCGTGAACTTGATGTTGGGTGAGAAGGGAGCTATTAAAGTTGCCAAACCTTGCCAAACCAAGCCAAGTAGTTAAGAGTTAAGAGTTCTTAAGAGTTAAGAAGACTCTTCTACAGGACATAAGTCACTGAGGAAAATTACACCCCTCAAATAATCTAAGAGCATTGCATCCTGATCAAACTCACAATCTAGGAGATTCTCAGGATAAAGAGGTTTTGCTTGATGACAATAATATTCACCTTTTGGCATGTCCTCTTTAATTATATAATAATGATCAATTAAATTTGCATTATAGCTAGTATTATAATAATTAATCTATATTAGGCAAGTTTATAGCACTTAAATATATGTATTCTTCACACCTCTTAAGGTGTAGCAATATATTACTCATATTTATAGATGGGAAAACAAAGCCACAGAGAGAAGTTAGGTAACTTATCAACAGAGTGAGTGTAGATATTCCATCCCAGCAAATGGCTTATTATAGAAGCCTGATCTCCTAACCCCTACCTTATCCCCTTTGACTTCTAGACTGATATGTACACTTTCTCCCATAGCCATTATGGTGTCTCCATCCTAAAAAGAAATCAAAGCCTGAAGGTAAATCAACGCAGTATCATCCTGTTTTTATAATCTGTCCACATATCCAGGATTTTTCCTGCCTCCTATATTTGGTGCCCCAAACTTGGAGATGACCATTGCTACAAGTGGTCAGTTTGCAGCAACTTGCACCTGAAAATCTGGCATGAGGATTTGCTGCTCACTTTCTGTCCATTCTTCACCTACCGTGTCCACAGGAACAATGAGTATCCAGTCTTTGGAGTTGGTGGTCTATAGAGACAGACCAGGGCAAGACAAGGAGAGGAATCCCCTACCTACTCTCCTAGTGTAGGTTAGGGCTAAAGGGCTATTAATCATACAAGCACCTGGTTAAAATATGTTTCTCCATTCTGAATGTGGGAGCTCTTTCTAAGTAAGTCTGCTTAAAAGAAACGAAGAAGGACAGACGAAAAGGATTAAGAGGGTGTGGGAGGAGATTAATAGAAGGATTGCAGGGCAAAGGAAAAGTCTAAGAGAAATCCTCAAATCAATATGCAAAGAACTGGAGGATCTCTGTATGAAGTTGGCAGAGGTAGGAGTCCTCCTACCTTCATGAGGATGGGTGGGCTAGGCACAGAACTACACTCATCCGGGGCCTGCGTCAGTTAGCTCTGCACCCCTGGAATGACACTGACTCCTTTGTGACTCCTGCCCCTGAATTTCACTGCCCACTCTGGGTTCTTATTACCTGTTCCCCTCTGGGAGTGTTATCTAACTAGACAAAACTCCTCATCTACTTCCATTCCATCCTACATAAGGAAATGCCATTAATCTTAATGAAATTCTAATCCTGATTATGCCACAAGCAATTGAGAGACTTTGATATATTTTGAGTAAGATCTTGATATAAAATCAGAAGTCTTTTGTTTGATCAGTCTGCCCAGGCAGGGGCCTGCTTCATTCTCAGGGCTATTTCTTACCCACTGGTCAACCCACCATGCCTCTATCAAGGGCAAGAGGAGGCCAATGCACAAACTTACTGGCTATGCAATGCAGACACATGACTGTACCCAGGCAGGGACACCATGCTGTGGTTACCAATTGTTTTGTTCCTTGTAGAGGAAGGAGTAACAGATAATATAAACTAAGTAAATAATTTTAAATTAAGCAGTTATATGAAGCCCAGGGGAAAGGGCTGAATTAATAAGAACGTATACAATGAATTCATCACATTCTGAAGGCTGTAGATGGATTCCGTACTAACAGGCATAGTATTATCACTTTTCATTCGATTCTCACTGCACCCAAGAGTTTAAAGAGCAATTGTTACTTCCATTTCTCAGATGGAGAAACTGAAAGGAAAAGAGGAGAAATGATGTCCCCAAGGTTATATAGCTGACGTGGGCCCAGGACTCCAACTCCAGAACTCGAGATTTCTCTACACAATGAGCTGCCTATAAAGATATATATTTTTTCTAAGTAGCCTGGGTTGGACAAGGCAATTATTCTGGCAACTGGGCCCCATGCCAGGAAGGAACATTCCTTAAGTGCTATAAAACTCGTGTTTTCCCTGGGAGATTTAACCATCATTAGCGAAAAGCTTCATTTGCAATATTGTGTGCAACCCACTGTAGTGGGCCAGAGTAATGCATTATCACTAACACAAAGAGATTAATTTAATGGGCAATTATATGCTTCCTGCTTTGAAATTCTTTCAGGTAACCAATAGTAGTGTGTTCTCTGGAAATGCCACTTGCCTGCTCCCAGGTACAGAGCTGCAGAGAGCTCTGCCACTTTCTCTTCCACGCCCTCAAGTTCTCTCTGAAGGACACTTTTTGAAATCAACATTCAGTGCCTCTAGATCTAAGTAAATCGAGTCTCTTCTTGTTTCTCAATATCTTTATGTCTTTTGTGGCTATGCTGATTACTCCTGTGCTCCCACCTGACAAGCCTTCCTCAAATCTCAGCTAGTGAAATCCCATAATCAGTATAGGAAAACCAAAAAGTAATAACAATGACAAAAACCCACCTAACCTTTCTCTGCCTCTCTTTGCAGTACTGTCAAATTGAAATGTACATTTAAATGTACAACTTTAATTTTTAAGGTACAATTCTTTGGTGGAGGAGGGCCTGGGAGAAGTCATGAAAAATGGATTCCTGACTCCTTACCCTGGGAGTCTGATTCAGTATTTATTAGATGAAACCTAGCACAATTGTCCGCTGGTTTGTTTTTCACAATGATCTAGGGCAGTCATTCTGATCAATGGTCTTCCATGAAAACCACAGTCCCCTAAAATGTACTGTGTTGTGTTCCCTATTCTCTGTTCCTCAGTTTCCCAGTCTATAAAAGGAACATAGGAGTCCAGCTTGAAAAGTTCCAAAGTTCTGATTTGACCGTTAGGCAGTATTCCCACTCTTGGTAATAAACGGCAGCATTAGAGGATGATCTAATGATGGGTATTGGTTCTTTCCTCCACCCCAGCTTTCCTGCTTTGCACAGAAAAATAGCTTTCTGTTGTTTCAGGAAATAATGCAGCAGTGTCAGAAACTCAGATTGAGCAGGGGAGTGAAGGGGGGAAAAGATCAAAGTGAGGCTTCTGTGGACGGCACGTAGGATCGTACGCTGTGCAGCTAAACCAGGGCCCAATTCTGCACCTCCGTCTTCATCCCTCACTCCCTATGAAGCCTTGACGACTGACTTATCCTGTGCCTGAATTTCCTAGTCTGAGAAACGCACAAAAAAACCAGTATGTACTTTCAAAAAATGTGAGAATTACTGCATATGGGGCTTACATAATACTTTTCCAGTGTTTATGTTAATTGGTCAGCTAGCTAAATGTACCTTAAATGTTCATGTCATGGTAAACAACAGCCACATGCTGTAGTTTCGGGGGATGAGGTTGCTGCTAGCAAGATACTTAGCAGAGACGTGTTATGGAAACTAATCTCTTGTTAGCACATGGCCATCTAGCTGCCAGCAGATGTGGCCAAATGTACCCATTGATCACGATGGCAGGACAGATCTAGTGAAATGCTTGGGTAATAAAACAATGAAGCACTCATCAAATCCCCCTTCTCATTAAGAGATGACAGATGGGACTTCCCTAAAATCCACCTTTTAGCTCAATTTAATTTGTTTAAATCTTTCATCTGATGATTTGGCATTCTAAGAATAGTTTTACCTGGAATAAATATTTCTTTCTTCACATTAGAATCTTCCCTTATGGGGTTTTATTATTCTGAATAGTCTTAAATATTCATCTTTGATATGTACCATAAATTTCCCTTTAATATTTTTCCCTACGACATTGTTTGTGGCTTTGGAAGGTAAACATTATGTGATGGTCTAAATAATCAAATCAAAACAAGTTTCTAAGTTCTTGTCACACTAATTCCAATTATCCTCAACTTCTCTGTGATATTATTTCTACTTCCTTTTATGATTTAGAACACATATGGCATAAACATTTATGATTTTTTGATTTATACCCACCCCAGCTTTTACTTTATAGCTAAAATATAAAGCGTTCTCTTGTATTCTTATTCTTGTTAGTTATAAAATTTATATGTTAAAATTGTTTAAATGTCAGATTGGTAGCTAACTCTATAGTTAAACCTTTCTTAAGATGTTTAACTTGAGTTTAGCTTATTTCTTGGCCAAAATATAGCTGTGTAGTTTGTTTAGTTTTTAATCTCTGAGTAAAAGCAAAAGCAGAAACAAAAAACAGGTGAGACAACTCCCACTGATTTGAACAGAGTGATGTATTCTGGGGGTTATATATATTTTAAACTCTGCAAGGTTTACTGACAGTCTGTGACTCATCTTATGGGCCTGGGCATACTGTACTCATTCACTGTGTGAAGCCAACTACAAACGTAAATCTGGACTATAGTTGAATCATTTCTCTGAAAACATTAAGAAAATTTTATGTGGTGGACTTTTGATTTTTTTGTAATTCAGTAATTGTATTAATAATAATATCACTTTAAATAACTAGCAATTTTACCGATTCACATAAAGGCTTGACTTTGTTTATATTTATTTTTAAACACTTTTAAATATAATCATATGCTCATTGATGGAATGTTATAGTGATATTTTTTTCATACCACTAACATGGAATTACTTGAATTCACAACTCCCAACATCTTTATCTTCTCCTGAGTTTTTCTTTATGGAGATATCTCAGCAGATTCCAATTAGCTTTTTCTTTCTTTCTTTCTTTCTTTCTTTTTTTTTTTTTTTTTTGTGACAGAGTCTCATTCTGTCACCCAGTGCCCTGGTGTCATCATAGCTCACAGCAACCTTCAACTCCTGGGCTCATGCGATGATTCTCCTGCCTCTCTCCCAAATAGCTGGGACTATAGGCACCCACCACAACACCTGGCTAGTTTTTTTTCTTCTATTTACCAGAAATGGGGTCTCACTCTTGCCCAGGCTGGTCTGAAACTCCTGAGCTCCAGCATCCAGCCACTTCAGCCTCCCAGAGTGCTGGGGTTTCAGGTGTGAGCCACTGGGTGGCCCTGATTAATCTTTTCATATACAATTGCTTCCTGGAGCCCCTGGAAAGGAGCCTTGAAGAACAGCCATGGTTTTGCCTGTTTTGCTCCCTACTATAACCCCAGTCACTAGATAAGCATTTGGCGAATAGTAAAAACTGACTATAATTATTGACAAATAGGCAGATGAAGGCAAATGAAGTCTCCCCCGACTGGGTTTGTCAGCCTTGTCACTCTGAGTTAAAAGCTTATTGCCTTGGAGTATTTGCTTCTGGCATCTGTCTCCCTTACTTGTCTGGGGTTCCTTACAAATGAAGCTTTCGTTACTAAATTGTCCTGAAATATTTCTTAAACATCTGCTCCGTATATTCATTTCTTTTTGTTCCTTAGAATTTGAGGCTTGGTTATAATGGGGACAACTTTGATGAGTATTTATTTAAGGAAAGGAATCCGTGTCACAGAAAAATAAAGTAACAGGGATTAAAAGTATATCACAACTAGGCTGTATTCAATATATGAGGAAATTATTTTAAAAGTAATTACTGCCTGCATATGTTAAAGAAAACTGTCGTTCTTTTGAGCTTTTTATGAAGCCTCAAACCAATCTAAATAGAGGTAGTTTTTCCTTTTTTTTTTTCCTCAGAGGCTTACGGTGATAATGAGTCTTCAAATGGTAAATTATAAAAATATTACATCTATCCTCTTCTAAGTAGGGTTAACACTTCTAACAAACCAAAACCACCAAATGGTATGATTTGCTTCCTTTTCTCCCTTTAACATGACAAAGAGAAATTACTGTCAAAGTGACACACTTGGGAAGAAAATAATTCTCTTAGATCAGTAAAAATACCAATGTTTCCAGGGCTCCATCTCTGCCGAAAACAAGAGCTTGGTAGGATTCAAAGTACCCATCAACCCGACTGCACGTTCTCTGCCTGCACTCAAGGTTGCTATAAGAAACAGACATTTTTCAGTCTTGAATCTTCACTTTTTCACACAAATGTTCTTTTTATTAGGCTCACATAGAGGATATTTTCCTCACATCTCAGAACAAGGAAAAATTGTGCCCCTCCTGAATGCCTGAATTACTCTTCTTCATACAAACAAATTAGTCCTTTTCACAGAGATATTTTCCTTGTTTTTATGTTTTCTGCCAGAGAGAACGGAGTAAATTTTCAGGCATATATCCTGTAATTATCATCCATATTCCTGTATATGGGATGTGGGCCCATGAGTCTTTCTTAATGCTGATTTTTATTTCCTTATTGAGTGTCACTTCACTCCAACTCTCTGAGAATTTACTGTCTCCCTTGAATTTTTGTGCAACTTTGAAGCCCTCATCAGGTCCTTTATAAAAAGAAGATATTCAGATAAAATTGAAAAGCGTATTTTGCTTGGAATAAAAAGAACACCATTTCCCCTCTGCATGTTTTTATAACAATTGGTGACATAGAGCTGCAAGCTCTCAAGGATGACACAGAATCATCTACAGCCAGACACATTCTTTAGAGACTCCATAGTAGTTTCATTAAGCACAGAGAAGCTATGGTCATCCAAAACTAATAGAAAGACTAATATGCTATTTTTTATATTCCAAATTCGGTTTATCAAGGTAGAGACAATGTTTATTCAGAGAGTTTTATTTTATTTTGATGATATGGTAACATCGCATTTGTAGGTGTTCCATGAATATAAGGGTCATTTTTTCCACATTGTATATTACTGTTTTAAAGTAGTAACTTTTTGATTTTTTTTATCTGGTCCACATGGAAGTGACATTAAAATACAACAGTGATCAGGTAACCTTAATGACTAACGTTAAGTGAAGTAGATGAATTAGCATTGAAAACTGAGCAACCTTCAAATATGGAACTTAATTATGAGGAATAAAGACTATAAACAATTGCAAGCCTAAACAATGATTTATTAGTATTAATATAAGTGTACATGCAATTAGGTTACACTGTCTTGCTTTTTAGGAAAACTCTGGGTTCTATTTGAGTCCTTCACGGGGAGGTGTGCCATATACCCCTATGTTGTACCTATTAGGTGGGAGCTTACTGAGCCTCTTCCCTCCTTCATCTCTCCCCTCTTCTTGAATTTAATTGTGTTTTTCCTCTCGGATGGGCCTATAGTTTTTCCTGTACTAGTGTCAATTTAGTATCAAGTACATGGGATGCTTGTTATCCATTCTTGAGATACTTTACTAAGGACAATGTTCTTCAACCACATACAGGTAAATACAAAGATGTAAAGTTTCTGTCTTTTATGGCTGAATAGTATTCCATGGTATACACAGACCATACATTATTAATTCATTTGTGGGTTGATGGGCACTTAGGTTGTTTTCACATCTTTGCCATTATGAATTGAGCTGCTATAAATGTTCCAGTGCAAATGTCCTTATGGCAAAACGATTTTTTTTCTTCTGGGTAGATACCCAGTAATGGGGATATAGGAACAAATGGAAGGTCTACTTGTAGCTCTTGGAGGATTCTTCATGCTTTAACAACCCCAGACTCTCCTCTCCTATAAAAAATATCTTAAATTTTTACACATAATTTATAAAAAATTATTTTGAATTTAGATAATTTTGAATAGTTTTGAATAAATATAAAATGTTAAATAGTCCATGACTATGGTATAAAATGCATTAAACTCGAAAAACCAAAACAATAAATGATCTCTAACCTTAATTAATTTAAGGGGGAGCCCCATACTTTTGGGGGAGCCCAAATTATGTATATTGGTAATATGAAGTTTCTTCCTGTATGTTCTGCATGTGTAGACAGTTTAAATATGTGAGCAATTATTTCCTAATAACATAGGAATGTAACATAATACAGTCTTTATATATTAGTGCCCTTTATTTATGGTGTACATTTCTTGAATTTTACTTTTGTACCTACCTTCTTATACCAAATGTTTTCCCCTCATTTGAAAATGTAAACTGCAGCTTTTAGTAACTGAATGGTGGCCATAAGCTCTAAGAATATTAGGGTATAAGAATGCTTCTTTCTCATGTATCTTGTAACCTTACAGTAATTTACTGTCGTGTATGTTATTTCATGTTAAACTGAAGCCTGCAAAGGCTTCTTGGGATGATAAAAGCAGCTCCAATGCCAAAATAACAAATGGAAACAGAGACCACTTATCACGGGATTGATAGGTATAAATTGAACACAGTCACACAGGAAAAGATGAACAAACCCAGGCACTTACTAATTTCCGTAGCAATGATTGTTATGTTGTGCCACACACTCAGTTCTCTGTCAAGTGGTGTCGCCAGTGTTATTTTCCCATCATCTGCATTAATGTTGAACTGCCTCTCCAGGTCAGTGTGCCGGTCGATGGAAAACCTACAAAACAGACACATCTGTAATCGACGTCAATGTTTATATCGTCCTTACATTCCACAGAAGATCTCCAGTAATCCCGGAAGAGTCATAGTTGTGAAGTCAAATGATTTGGGAAACTCAATGGCACAGTAATTTGTAAAGCTAAATGACTGAATGAGGCACAAGAAACTTAATAATTATTGTCGAAGGAGCAATAAGCCCCATATGCAACATGGAGGTCACAAGCTGTCATCCATTTCAATAGGTATTGTCTTCAAAAATGGATGCTGATGAAGAGCTAATTGGACAATCCATCAGACTTATTGGACAACTTATGATAATTAGCAGTTACCGCAAAATATCACATAAAACATAAACTTGAGTCCAATCAAGAGGGTGGAGGTAGACAACATGTTATTTACTTCAGTTCAAAAAAATACATTTTGTTAAACTTTTATTTGACTGGACTAAATTTATGGAGTTTCCTTTTGTTGGTGGTAGTAGTTTAGTTTTTTGTTTTGAGAGTGTATTCAGGTTTTCCATTAGTCTCGGTCCGTAGAAATCAGAGGATGGTTGATTCTCTAGTAAATGTTTTTTAAAAGTTAGAATTCAAATGAATGTGCTCTTTGTTCCTCAATTGAGATAACTCTTTCAGTGAAGATGATAAGCAAGATGTTTAGTGTCTAGAGAAAACTGCTTCTCTCTGGAACGCTAAATATCAAGGTGATATAGTAATTATTTTACAATGACATCTATTAAGATGTTGATACACCAAGATTTGTTTTCTAGCTATGGAATGTTGTGCCCAATAAAATTTATGTCTTGATGAATACAAGGCAAACTCAAAAAGGTGGGTTCATAAGTGAGAAGTAGATTGCACAGAAACAGAATAGAAAGTGGGTCCAAACAGGGCCACGGGCAAGTCCAGTCGGGGAGGAAGGACTGAAGAAGACTTCATGGTTGAGGTGATCTCCCAGAACTGCATATGAAATCTCTCTACTCATTGATACTCACTGACCTCAAGTCCAGAACATGGTCCACAGTTAGTTGGTAGTGAGAACATTTTTCATGTTTGTTCTTTATGAGCATCTATTATATGATCAACAATAAAACTATAAATGAGAAAAATGAATTATCCATAACCATCCATCCATATGTTTGTATCTTTAATAGTTTAGTAGATTTCACTGCAAGCATTACATATGTCTATATATAGATATACATTTACCCATTTGTATCTTTACCTCTGAAGGTAGCCAGATGGTAGCTATTTAGCTAGATTTATATAGATAGATATACATATGTATTATTCCTCCCTCCTTTTAGCTCTTTCTTTTTCATAAGAGATGGGATGCACATAGTTTATACTGGACTCAAAGGCCATTGAAAAAAGACATTTCTGTTAAACCCTCCCCACTAAAGACAAGCATCAATTATGACTTTGGAATAATATTAAAAACTACTTAATTTTATTGACCACTGTTTATCGGTGAATTATTTGAAAACATATGTAATGTGAAATTACAATTTGTGATTTAGTAATGACTTAACAACAAAAAAGCTAAGATACTGACCTGTATCTATGCACTAGTTATCTACTTGGTACCTATCTCGGCACTCCCCATGATGCTTTTGGTAAAATTCAGAAAGGATTTAAGAACCCAGAAGCAGATATGAATTAATGGTGCTCTCAGCAAATTCCTGAGCATGTAGAAATGTTTATTGCAAAGCATTTGAATCTGTTGTATTACAAAAAACCAAAAAGCTATTTTCCTAGGGAACAATAATGGTTGATTAGACAAATGATATTCCAAGTTTAACTGTAAAATAACTAAACAGACGTGTGTTTTGCGCCAGATATCATGTACACTCTGACTCTTAAAAGAGTTAAGAAGTGTCCAGAGGATTAATTATCACTCTCTGCATCATATTCATAAATAAACTTTGTAGGCATTTCTGATTCTGGTAATTTTATTATCTCACTGCTGATACTTCACACATGCATGCATCAACCAATTTCCCAGAGGCCGCGGTAAACAAGAATCAGTCTAATCACTTATCCTCATGAATCCCAAATCAGAAACACACTCTATGGCTATTTGCTTGCTGTCCAATAGCTGCCTAGAACGTCTAACCCAGATGGAGCAACAAGAAAAATGACTGGGGTATATGGAAGCTGGAATTCTTTTAAAATGTTGTTTGTTTAAACTCTTATTCAAATACTTGCCATGCAGACGTCAAATTTTGGAACAAATTGTGTCTCTGTTATTTATATTTTGTTATTTCTGGGATAATTAGTAAATTCACTGATGCTCAGTTTCTTTGCTAGTGAAATATAAAGTATTGATATGATAGGAATGGTTGTGAAGATTAAAATAAAGAATAAATCATCAGGCTCGGCGCCTGTGGCTCAATCGGCTAAGGCGCCAGCCACGTACACCTAAGGTGGTGAGTTCAAATCCCCAGCCTGGGCCCACCAAACAACAATGATGGCTGCAACCAAAAAATGGCCGGGCGTTGTGGCGGGCGCCTGTGGTCCCAGCTACTTGGGAGGCAGAGGCAGGAGACTCCCTTGAGCCCAGGAGTTGAAGGTTGCTATGAGCTGTGATGCCATGGCACTCTACCCAGGGGGACAGCTTGAGGCTCCGTCTCAAAAAAAAAGAATAAATCATCAGCCTCTGGCACATAGTAGGTGCTAAAGATAGGTTTTTTATCATCATCATCATCATCATTCTTACCTCTCATCAAGTGAAACTTTAACGAGGTTCCCTGTTGCGGGGTTGGTGGAGAAGTTCCCTTCCTAAACAATTTATAAATGGCAGAAATCTAAAAATGAAACACTTGTGTGTCATTTAACTTCCATAACTCTAACAAAGGCAGGGATAATTTTCACATTTTTTAAAGTTCCAGTTCATGACAGACATTATGGGGTGAGTCATAAGAATTTATAAAATAAGCTATAAATATAGCCCTTTAGTAAGATCAAAGGTAAGAATGTCATAATATTACAAGATTACACAATGGAAGGAACTTGATGGGAGAGAAATAACTTAGTTTAAAATTTTGGTTTTATGTCTTCCTCAACTATTTTGAAAGACTCCTGTGGCCTCTGTAGAAATGTCACACATTTTCTCACCTAGCAGACTTTCAGATAACAGGTCTCAAGAATGACAAAATGACCCAAAAATTCTGATTCAACATTATGGCCAACAGCCATTCATTTATCACCAAATTTGTATCAAGCACAGTGATAGATACCTTTTCCTTCTTAGTTTCTTATATACTAAATAGGAATACTCAGGTCCAATTTATCCTGAAATCCATGTGTAAACCAACCACCGAAAGGTTTACTCTATTCATGCATGAAATGGGAACAGTGACAGTATTAATACCTGAGTAACAGGACTGTCACAGGCTGAGTGAGATTATCCCATGATACTTCACCAGCACGTGTGCCTGGCCACTGTGGACCACCCTGGCTGAGGCTTCTCATGCTTTGTGCAACAGTGGCATCTTTGAATGTTTACAGAGGCATTCAATTTTCTGAGCCCCAAGCTGTAGCACAGAGTGTGGTAATTTGAATGTTTGTGACCTGTCCCCCCAAATTCATATGCTGAAATTTCATCTAACAAGGTCACAGCATAGAAGGTAGGATCTGTGGGAAGTTGATTAGAAAAAGAAGGCTCTGGTCTCACACAGGGATTAATTCCCTTATAAAAGAGACCTCCAAGAGCTGGCAAGTCCCCTTCCACGGTTTGAGGACATAATGAGAAGTTGACAGTCTTGCTGGAAGAGGACCCTTACCAGAAGCTGACCACACTGGCAGGTCACCTTGGACTCTCTAACTTTCAGAGCTTCAAGAAATACATTTCTAGTCTTTGTAAACCACTTAAATTGTGGTGTTACGTATAGAAACCCAAAGAGACTGAGAAGCAGTCTAACAAATAGAGGATGATTTATTAAATAAGGTGATAAGAATCTGGTCCTCTCCTGAAACCCAGGGAATAAAAGCGTCTACCTTCCACCTTCCATCTTCTTTACAGACCTCTGGAGGAACTTTTAATTCGCCTTCATTTCCCAGCAAAGTCTGCACTTTGTTTAAGGATACGACCTACCTTTCTGGCTAAGTCTTCTTAGGTTACCAAGAGAGTCTATGGTTGCAGACCCCTCCAATAATCATAATCTCCCTATAAAGCACATTAGTCTCCGATCTTATCGCCTGAGTTCTCATTTTGGCTTCATCACTGATACATACATGATTTAGTCATAGTATTGCTATTTTTTAATTGGTAAAATAGGCTTTATAATACCATTTGTGAGGGCTAAAGGAGGTAATGTATACAAAGTGCTTATTAAAGTGCTTAAGACAAAAAAAGGCTCAATGAATATATGGAAGGTGTCAAGAAAGGAAAAAAAAGAAACTGTATTAAAATTATAATATTCAAGTTATGTTTGACTTCTGTAATTATATAAGATACAAGACATAATATACAAGATAACTAAAGTTATTGGTATATACTATTAAAATTTTAATACAGTATTTTGGCCTTTCATGAAATGTGCATGCATTTCTTGGCACCCTCTATACAGCTTAGCAATATTTAAGGTTAGCAGTATTTGTTGGGAAACAACCAGGTTTCCACTGGTGAGTCTGGAGCCCCTCTCAGACCCCAGCTGGCTCTCTCTTCTCCCTTTCTCTTCCCTGTCCTTAAGTTCATCTGGGTTTTGATAGCAGTGGAAGCAAACACACAGATGCCTATTTACTTGATGACAGGTAAAGCCGGGAGAGCAAGTAGGGGTTGATATCTGTATTTCTGGTAGGATTTTAGGTATTTAGTTTTCTACCAAGCTTTTCTGACCACATCTTGAATCATTAATGAGCACTGCAGATGCCAAGGTTTATAGGACAGGTTGACTTTTGTATTCAAGTTGAGTATTCTATGAGCTTTTTATCTTAGTTATACAATTAATCACATTTTTTTTTTAAAAAAGCATGCACTTTTTGAATGTGCCCTCACCCCCATATCATAGCTATGACAACCCCATCTTTTGTGCAAAGATTCAGCCAACTGCATTCTGATCCTCAAAGCCTCCACCATCTACTCCATCATCTTAATTCCTCCCTCTCCTCCTACTCATTCCATTCCATGATACAGCTACAACAACAGTCATACAGGGGAACGCTCAATTACAAGACTCTGAGATAAGCTCTTTCCTTAAGCTAATTCACAGGTGAGCACACACACACACACACAAATACATTCCTTGAAAAACAGAGTGAATTAACATAACAAATCTGGTGGAATGACTTATATTTCAGCATAAAATGTATCTGCACCATGTAATCAGGATGCCAATGAAGAGTTAGAGAAGATTTTTCGGAAGTAGACCCCTGAACTACTTTTCCTAAGATCCTCAGTGTCCTGAAAAGCAGCAGGTGAGATGTGAGAGCCAGACGGTCATCAGTGGAGTCCCATCTGGGAAAAGCTCTCTGAAACTATGTGCCTCCTCTTCATCTCAAATATTCATTTATAAATAGTAAGAAGAAAAATCTACTTCACAGAGCAGTGCTTTGTGGTAAATGAGTTGATAAATGACACACACGAGATACAAAGATAAATAAATAAAAATGACGAGCCAATTCTTCAATCTGTAAAAGATATCTTCAGGCCCAAATTGAAAAGCGATGAAAACCCAGAAAAAGAGAGTTATAAATAAGTGCCACTCACATCCATTAGTAACTTTGGGAAAGACCTAATTTCCCAAGTGACACTCAAAAAGTATTACCAAACTCTTTGTGGCGTTTACCTGTACTAGTGTTTACCACTTTTAACGTATCTGCTATTGTGGAGATCTCCATGGAGCACCGACCCCAAGCTGAAGGGACGAGAAGTTCTGTTGTGTTTTCCAGTTCACGGTTTACCCACCGGAGCCTTTCACACCTGGCCCCAGGCTTTAGTGATCTTCCCTAACTTAAGAATTTTCTCTGCTATTATTCCACAAACATTTGCCTGACTTTTTCTCTTGAAGCACAGAGAGAAAATGTTTGATTCAGGTACCATAGAAGTTGGGATTTTTACACAGTTGTTTGTTACTCAATAACTGCTTCTCAGAAGGAGGTGCAGGGGTTTATTGAGCCTGGTTTCTCATTATGCGTGAAACATGGTGCTAAATGAATGGGAAGGAAAGGAGCAGACGGGGAGAAAAAAGACAAAGAAAGATGAGAAAAGAATTAATTTGGGTATTACTGTTCCTATTGAAACGCAAAAGGCCTTCTCACTTGTATTCTTAAAGGCCTAGTATTTTTATCTTTTGTATTGAAGCCTCCATTCTACTTCCTTGAGAAATGTGCTCGGATTGGATTTGCTGTTCCTTTGCAGAATTACTCGAGATGCATTAGAAAAGAGACCTCATTTGGAGAAGAATAGCGTGCACATTGGACATCATCTTTCTGCCACAGAAAGAAGAAACTTCTCGTTAACACAGCAGGAAGTGACATGTGAGAAAATGAGCTCCTTGGGTCCTGTTACTATCAATTCTCATGATGGAAGTTTTGAAAGTAGCCCCTTTTTACTGCAATGGATAGGTTTTAGTAAATGCAACATCCTTGATAAGCAATATGCACAGAAGCACTATTTAAACTTTCTCATTTTTAATCCAACCAATATCCTGATTAACTTTAACGCTACTGTTCCTTGAACCTACAGTAGTATTTCCGAGGAGGAAACGTGAAGGAATTCATCATTTAACTTTTGTGGAATAAACTCCTACCTGGTTGCTTAGCGCCTTATTCAAAGCCAGTGACTTGACACACAGCTCTATGGCCACTGACACAAGTTAATGTCACCCGTTTTTTTCAATTCAGAGTAGCTTGCAGAGATCAGAAGCAAATTCATGAATATGCCACTGGTACAGTGGTTGAGCATAGGTCAAAATGGTCAACTGAATATTATTATGTTGGGAAATAGCACACTTCTGCTTTAATAGTAAAAGACAACTTTTACCTGTATAATAACTTTTCTCAGTTCATGCAACCCAACTACATACGAACATTCAGCACAAAAATCCCACCTCCTCCGTATATGTGTTTCTAAGAGTTATATCAGATATTTTGTTGCTAATATGTATATTTAAAACCCATCTACCTCTTCTTCTTCAACCCATCCCAGCACAGAGCCTCCATCTCCTGCTCAATTAATTTTTCTTATTTGCAATGTCTCCAATGTCTTCTGTTTTTACTTCCTGTAGCTCCAGGACAACACAAGAAAATCCCAGGTAAAGTCTGGAGCAGACAAAAGCAGCCATATGTATTAGCATAATAATCAGAGAGATGAACAACAAGCTACCTCATTCTGAACTGTACTCTTCCTTCCACTACTATATTCGTGAAAACATCTGATTATTTCTCCCTCCCAAGGAACAGTAGTCTCTGCTAAGCCAGTTTATGCAGCTAAACCTCAATTATCTATCTCATTTAAAAAGTGGGAGGCCAGATGCGGTGGCTCACACCTTTAATCCCAGCACTTGGGAGGCCAAAGCAGGTGGATCACCTGAGTTCACAAATTCGAGACCGGCGTGAGACAGAGCAAGACCCCATCTCTAAAAAAATAGCTAGGCATTGTGGCAGGTGCCTGTAGTTCCATGTACTCCAGAGGCTGAGGCAAGAGGATCACTTGAGCCCAAAAGTTTGAGGTTGCTGTGAACTAAGACACCACAGTACTCTACCAAGGGTGACAAAGTGAGACTCTGTCTCCAAAAAAAAAAAAAAAAAATAGTGAGAATAAGATTCCCTACCTTAAACGGTTAAGGTGTAGCCTAAATGAAATAATGTATTCTAGATTTAATTATACTTTTAAAAATAGTATCACAGTGAGTGTTCATTGTTATGTATAGAAGATATTCTGCCAAATATGTAGTTATGTTTTAAACAACAAGAAAACAGTTATTTGAAAGATTCTGGCATCTGGCTCCACACAGAGACAGCCATCATTTTATGGTATTACTACTTGCTATTTTCACCCAAAGTTTGAAGTAGGTTTACTCCACAGAATCATTCTCAAGGACCTTTTACTTTACTTAGGGTCCCATCAGAAATCTCAAACCCAAATCGATGTCACTTCATTTGAGGTCCCATTTCTTCCCCATGCGTTGTTTTACTGTTTGTTCCACAAATACTGTGGGAAAATAACATAATAAAACCAGAGTCTCATATATCACTTGCTGTAGCACTGGAACAACAACAACAACAACAACAAAAATTGCTCCAGAGTAAATCTCACGTAAAGTTGACTCATGATCAATTCTTCAATGTTTGTATAATAGCTTTGGAGAAAGTCAAACATATTTTTCCCTGAGTCAAGAAAATAATTGTGTATTACTAAGAATCCTAAATGCAACAAAAATGTAAAAATGGAATGCAGTTTTATAGGCTGCGAAGGGATTATGTTTTACATTTTATTTTTTATTCAATTTCAACAAGGTTTTAGTGATTGCCTCTTATTGCCAAGTATAATGTTAAATGCTTAGAAAAAAAAAATACCTCTCCTCTCAGACATGTGGCTTATGGCTTTCTTACAGCTTAGAATAAAATAATGGGACGTTCATAATGAAATAATGTTTGCATTGCAGTGGGAAAGGGTTTCTATACATGCCGGGGAAGTATGCAGGTGTGTGGGGATAGGGCTTGGTCAGAGATGGCACCAGGAGGAGCTAGCACCTGTTTTGAGAAATGAAGAGGAGGAATTTTCTAGAGAGACTGTATAGGGAGGGCATCTCATGAGACAGCAATGTATATAAAAAACTGAGGGTTTAAATTTACTTAGAAAACTACAGAATTAAATGGCCAGAATAGGTGTGATGGGAGCTAAGATCTGAGAGAAACATCTAATCCTTTCTCTTCCCTACCTTCCTTTCCATTCCATTCTTTCCTTCATTCATCCTATTCAAATGGTAAAGGTTCATCACCTTTTTTTTTTTTGAAATGGAGCCTCAAGCTATCCCCTTGGGTAGAGTGCCATGGCATCACAGCTCATAGCAACCTCCAACTCCTGGGCTCAAGCGAGTCTCCTGCCTCCGCCTCCCAAGTAGCTGGGACCACAGGCACCCGCCACAACGCCTGACCATTTTTTGGTTGCAGCCATCATTGTTGTTTGGTGGGCCCAGGCTGGGGATTCGAACCCGCCATCTTAGGTGTACGTGGCTGGCACCTTAGCCGATTGAGCCACAGGCTCCGAGCCTTATCTTTTTCTAATGTCAGCCTATTAACTCTTGATTCTATGAGTCAAACACATGGCAAAGCCCTCCATAAAGAAATTACGGTAACTAATTCCTTTTAATCTAATCATATTTTCTGTTATTAATTTGGAAAGTAACTCTTTCCAAAATGATTCTACATAAGATGCAATAATTATGAACTATGTTTGATAGAAACCAGGTTAAGCTATCTCCTAACTATATCAAGTTGGGTCATACTGTTATCACAACTGACCTTAAGTAGCAAAGTGCAAAAGCTCCCACAATTTTTTCTTCTTTGCTAACTGATCAGGTCTCTCAGAGGCCGTGCAATTCTAACATCCTTAGCTAAATTATTCAACATTCCTCCACCTGTGTTGTGAAAAGCTTGTGAAAAGTTGGCTCCAAATTAATGAGGCACAGGAAATAGAAGAGGGGGAAATGACCAAAGGAACAGGCAATACACCCTCTTCTGTGTGTTTTAATCTTGGAAAATTAACATATAATTAAATTTTACATTTTGGAAAATGAAACAAATGCAAAAATATTTAACAACAAAAGCTAACTTAAATAAGATCTATAATTTCTATCACCTCATAAATGCTCACAAATGCTTCTTTGATGTGGAAAAAATAAAAATGTTATCAAAGTAACCATTAAAATGTCAAAAAATAAATGAAGCTGGTGTTCTCATAGCCTAGGTATTAATGGTCATTTCCTTGTCATATGGAGAGCCTCTCCTTGGTAGTCTTTGAAGTGTGTGCAGCTAAATTTGGCCTGAATTAATAGCTTTTTACCTTCAGCACCACTCACCCCCAAATGCCCTGAACAGTGTCCCCCAACACACACACACCCAGATGCAGACAGCCATGCACAGGTAATAACATGGCTGAGATCACTGAGAACATGCCAGGTATACATATAGAAACTGAAAGCCCCTTGCACTGGGGGTACAGAGTCAATATTATCAACAAAATGCCTAGCAAAATGCTGAGACCTTAGCACGGATGGAAACAGTGGACAGTCAGTCAGTTATTTTGCACAGAGTAACTAATTTATTTTTAAGGTTACAATTTAAGAGGTTTTTAATTCAAAGAGTAATTCTTCATTTCAGGCATTCTTAGAAAAATGTGGCTGCCAGGAGTAGCATTTGTAGAAGTGAAAGTGTTAACTCTATAAGTCTGTGGTCCAGTACACTAGCCACTACTACTATGTGCAGTATTAAACTTATTTTTAATTAAAATTAAATAAAATTATAAATTATAAATTATATATAAAATTATAAATACAATTCATTAGTCAAACCAGTCACATTTCAATGTTCAGATATAACTATTGGCTACCATATGACAGCAGAGATATGGAACGTACCCATCATCACAGAAAGTTCTATTGGATAGTGACATTATAGGAAATTATTTGAAAAACTGAGAGTCAAGTCTTCCAAATACTTACCACAAACAACAGAGCTGTAAACCCAGAGAGAGAAGGAGTAAGAACGCTAACATTTTAACTGCTGGAATTCGCTGAAGTGCTCACATTTGAAATAGATGGAAGATGTCTATAATATTAAATAATTAGTGTTTTATGGTTTTTTTTTTTTAGAAAAGTCACTGAGAGAATCTGGACCGCCCTCTGCACCATCAGGCCACAAGCAAGTAGCATTTCCTACTCACACCACAAGCAAGTAGCAAGAAACTGGACCCTCACACCACAAGCAAGTGGCATTTCTCGCCATTTGTGAACTCAAGGAGAGAGAGAAGTAAAAAATCAGAATAAAAATTTTCAATACCCTATCAAAGATTATAACATAAAAATTGCTTGGTAGTATGATATAATAAAATCTACATCCCACAAGTGTACTGGACATATTAAGTGTCTTTAAGGATAATAATTTGTGATAACCAGTAAGAATATTTACAGAATGTTTACAAAAGGAACATATTGACAATGAACGTTACTATATATTGAGATTTTACAATAAATGAGGTCCTATGTCATTTACTTTTCCCAATGACATTAAAATTTAAGTAACTTTCCCAATGTAAAATAGCTAATAGTAAGATTTTAAAAAATTATATGATAGAGAACTTAGACTGAAGTTATAATTTTGCCCAGAGAAATATATTTGCCCCCAATCTTCACTCTGTTCTCAAAAGAATTACCCCAGAGTAAGCTTAAGCTATGATATTTATTTATATATATTATCCTTAATGTATTCTATACTTCATTTGCGAAATTATTTGACATAATTTTTGAGCCAAACTATATGATATTTTTAAATTTCTAAAATCTCTTCATGCCTGTAAAGATCTAAATTTTCTCATCCATGAATTATTCTTCTACAGTAATTTATAGGCACTATCCTACATCATTGTTAATTGATTTATGTAATAGCAACATGGCTTTGTCATAGTTTTTGATTACTGTTTTTTTATAATTCATATGTATTTTATCATATATTTAACATATACACACATAAATATGCATGCATATATTGTACAGATATGTTCCTTATCTTTATGTACCTTTTCTTTCATTACTTTACAGAAAATCTTCATAAAAGGTTAGTTGGTGCTTTTCCCTCACTGCTATTCACTGCTCTACTCACAGCAGTGTGAATTCAAACTCACACACTATGAAATCCACATTTTCCCAAGCCATTAGTCATACTGTACCTGTCAAAATAAATGTGACCAAACTTTACTACATGATTTAAAACTAAACATTATACCTTGTTTATCTTTTATGAAACTCTCTTCTTCATTGGCTTCAGTGACATCAACCATTAATTACCTCAAGTCACTTGATATCCAAGTCCAAAATTGATCTCACAATTTTAATAGTAAATCTGACCTTCCATTAATTGTTTTGGTATCACTAACCATTTATCATGAACAAATATAGGGTTTAAACCCCAACTTCATTTCTCTTTCTCTTGAAATCCCTTTTATGTACTCATTTTTCTTGAATGGCATGAACAACAGCTATAATATTTGAAGAATTCATGCCCCCTTCTTCCATGCCTTTGTGATAAATCTAGACATGTTCATCATTAGAGACCAAATTTAAAAAATTCCCCACATCTAACTTCTTTCATACATCTACCAAAGTTTTCTTAAACTATAATTAATAATAAGCCTCTTGCTTGCTTAAAATCTTTTGATAATATACCCATTAGCTTTTGGATAACTCTATGGAATCAACTTGACCTTCTGTGATTTGTCTCAATTTTATTCAATCTATTCAGGTTTCTACTTACCTGGAGGAAATTATGTTAATTTAAGTACCTAGGTACAGAAAGATAAATATTTCATAATCTCACTTATAGGTAGAATCTAAAATTGTCAAAAAACTCAAAAGCAGAGGATAGAATAGTACTGAAGAGGGGGTGGGTAAGCAAATTAAAGAGAAGTTGGTCAAAGGTTACAAAATTTCTGTTAGACTTACTCCTTCTAAGGAGTAAGGTAAGAGATCTATTATAAAGCATGGTGACTACAGCTAATACAGTTGCAATGTACTATATCATTGATTACACTGCCTACTCAAGACAGTAGGTTTTACCTATTCTCACCACAGAAAAATGATAAATATGTGGGAAAATGAAAATGTTAACTAGCTCAACATAGCCATTTTACTATGTATACAAATGTCAAAATATCATGTTGTATGTGATAAATATATGCAAATGTTATCTGTCAAGTAGAAAAAATATTTCTGTCTTGATGTTACATAACAAACCCAGCATCCATCTTCTACACACACTGAATTCTGCCCTTTCTGGAACTGGCAATAATCTTCCCCTTGATTGTGCACTTGATATAAGATATCTCTGTCTGCCTGGGACTCTTTTCCCCCTCATCCTGCTAATCCAACAAACATCTTTTATTGGTACAAAACATTATTCTGATGTCACTTAGCTGGGAGGCCTATAAACTTCTTTATTTCAACCAAGAACCACTTATACATATTTCAAGCTTCACTGCATTATTCCCTTATTTATACCCTAATATACATCCAGTATATGTAGTGTGTTTCTTAACTACTCATCTTATTAAAAAGACCACAATCCAGACAAGGAATATGTATTATTTGGCCTCATTATCAAACCCAATGTATGAGGGTTTTTGACTCTAGTGTTACTTGGGCTTAAACAAGTTTTTTAAGCAAATGTATATGAATTGGGTTGAAAGGATAGTGATACCGGATTTTTGATAGTAGATTTCCAGGCTCTTGGTCTCAACGATTTGATGAATGAATCAACAGACCACAGGAGGATCAACAGTAAGTTAGGTTTTATTCAATAGGTGTTATAGCTCTCACAAAGAGCCAAACCTTACAGAGCAGAATCAGCAGTAATATAGGTTTATACAAGTGTCACAGCTCTTACAAAGAGCCAAACCACCTTACAGAACAGGATACACCTGTTACAGCTCTTACAAAGAGCCAACCTCCTTTCAGAGCAGGATACAAGTGCTACAGGTCTTACAAAGAGCCAAACCTCCTTGCAGAACAAGATCCAAGTGTTACACCTCTTCCTCTTCTGCTCTCTCTCCCTCAATGTTCTGTTGCAATCTGCGCTTAGGGTCTCTGCTCAGGGGCTTATACAGGGGTAGTTGTCCATTGAGCTTTTGGGTCCTGAAAACAGACCAATCAGGAGCAAGTTTTGAAAATGGACCAATCAGGGATGCACTGGAGGAATCGCCAGTGTCTTCCCCTGCTTGTGTCCAGTTCCTTTAGTAGTGGAGTCTCTGGTGGGGGAGGGAAGCTCCCCTTGCTTGCCTATGCTCCAGCCTGCTGGTTCCTCTGCTGGCTGCTGCTACCAATGCTGCCAAGATGGAGGCAGCAGGTCCTCCAGCCCAGCTTGGCTGAGTTGGCTTAAACAAAAAGAGAAGATGAAGCAGAAATATATAATATTAAGAACAAAAGTGGATACAACTGTATATAAAGAGACTTTAAAAATACCATAAAAAGTCAATAAACTAGAAATTAACACATTCCTAAAAAATTAACAAATTTAGTTCAAATAGAAATAAAACACAAATACTCCCATAAACGAGTACATTATAGCAGTGAAACCATTATGAAATGATTTCCTCCAATGACACGTGGTTTTCTAAAAAATGTTCTACCTGCTAAGAAAACCATTGCTTTCTGATATAATAGCTTTTCCAGAATTTTTTTTTAAACAATTAGTATAGAATGCAAAAAACTACTTCCCAGTACAACCGGTAAAAACAGTGTAACTTTGTTTCTAAAATAGGCAAAAGGAATATGAGAAAAGAAAATTAATTCAACATTATGTATTGATGTGTTGAAAATGTCCAAAGCATTTTTCTCAAGCTTGTGTGTTTCTATTCATCCCTGCTTGAAGAATAATTATTAATCACATGCTTTCTCTTGCCATCAATATCAGGTCAATTGCGAAATGACATAGAGAGACTGAGTGAAGTTTTAAGTTTTTTCAAAAAGATGTTAAGAGAGATAGAGGAATTCTGGGTCCATTCAGCTCCTAATAAACTTCCCTTTTTCTCTTTTTCTAGCTCCAAATTCTGAATTAACATCTTTCATTTATTCATGACTAAAGTAGAACCAATCACAGGTCCACCTTATGCCTGTGTAAGGGAAGTTTTACTTTTCATGATAGTAAGATTCCCGCAAGAGGAAAGGGGCTAGAAAGGACACCTCAAGTTTACTAATTAGATAATACACTTATTGACATGAATAGAGCTACGGGTGAACTGTGGTGAAATTTAAATCTACGGTGCCTCTCAGCATGTTGCATTAAAGTTATTTTTTGAGGTTGCCTTATTCCCTTTATGTGTTTGAAGACTGTGTGATATACACATTGCCTGTCCTCAGCATCCCCCACACCATTCATCAAATGAATTATTGTACTCAGTTTATTAAGGACAACACGAACTTAAAAAAAAAGGTGTTTCATCAATTAATAATTAATTTTGAGAACAGTTACAAATTCTCACATTATTTTTATTCAAGCATATCCCTTTCTTTTGGTTTGGATCACTTTAATTTTTAACTAAAAGTTTTGGTTTATTATATTTGTTCAGATCCTTAACATATTATTGAATTCATATGGAGTTGATTTAAGTTGTTATCTTAACTCACAACATCTTTTCTCAATTTTACTCTGGCATATTTATATCAGAGGAACTTTCAAGCTTTAAACTAGATTAGTTTACTTGTCATACTAAGTAATTTGATTAAATCCCACCATATTTACATTTTAGCCTTCGTGTTTACATGCTAATAATGGAAGAGGTATTTGTAAAACTTCCCATACATGTCTTCTTGATATATTGATTAAAGAGATATATAGCATGCTATTTAAGATTTTTATTCAGTTAATTTTCATTCAGTTCAATATGTTCAATAGTTTAAGCATATTATTATATGTACACGATTTTCAAAATAAATTCCTTTAGAATTTTTTTGATAAATTTTCTTTATCTTTAAAGTCACAGATATGTAATTGTTTAAAAAAAGGTAAATATGTTAATAAATTAACCATGATTTAGTAATTTGACAGTAGTTAGAAATTAAATTATTGAAATTGATGGAGGCTATGCCTGTGAACAGAGACTATCTTTGTTTTCCATATACACATATATATATATATATTTTTTTTTTTTTTTTGGCTGGGGCTGGGTTTGAACCCGCCACCTCTGGTATATGGGACACAGACAACGCTCTGAAGAGAGATTATCTTAAAATCAATGTAATATCATATATATAAGTATCTACACTACATAAAATTTATATCATTATTAGATATAAATTATAGGTAATTCTTGAGGCAGATAATGTGTTGAAATCTCAGGTATGGAAGAGTTGAGAAAATTTATAGAAACAAAAAGATTATGTTTAATGTATTAAATATCTTATTTTCCTAGAATTAAGTTAAATAAATGTTAGAATTTTCTTTACCTAGAAAGAAAAAGTCATTTTTCTGGTATGGCACAGTGGTATGACAGTGAAAAAAAAAACAAAAACAGCATTTTAATGTAATTGTAATACTAAAAATCCAGACATCTTATCAGAGTATAAGATTGAGGGGATTTTGTATGTACGGCATTTGGGCCTGTAATACAGAAACTATTTTAAAAATGCGAGGCGATAAATAGATTGTATTGTTAAAATAATTTAAAATGGAAAAATTCAGTGTAGTGTCCAAAAGTGCCAGCTGGAAAGGAAACAGAAAGATATCAACAGTTTGCATTCAGAAGAAACCCTGATGTGTTGATGTAATAGCCTGATAATGAAATGACTGGCCTGCCTCTATTTATAAAGAACTCTTTGACTCTTTGAAGTGGGATGCTTTGGAGATCATATAAACATGGCCTCACATAATAATGTGTCTTTGAGTTGTTATATTTTGTCCATAAACATTCACTGAAATAAATCTGTTACCAAGGTCTATGTATTTGCTAAGCATATTAGAATTGAATATTGTTTAATATCTGCTTACTTGCTCTGCATTCAAATCAAATTGTCCAATGTGACACTCTAAGAGGAAAGCCACAACAATAAGTCAAATCTGAGTAACAAGTCTGTCTAGACTCAAGTAAATACATTGTCACCCAATTTCATGAATAGATAATGGAGTGATTGTGAAAAGCATGTGATGGACACATCACAGTCAGACCTTGCCAGCACTGAAAAATGTAGAAATAGTTGCCTTCAATGTTTTTAAAAGCTCAACGCAATGTGAAGAAAATGGGGAAAAGAGAAAAAGAAGAAAGATAATATCCTGGGTGGCCATATAGTTCGTGTGCAATTTCAAATAGTGCGCAATTTAAAATTGTAATTTTAAATTGCGCACTATTTGAAATTGCACACACTTTGTGGCCACCCTGTATGTCTCAAAATGAGAAGAGCAAGAAAACAGATAAGCCTAAACTATAAGCCATGAGGTGTCCTTAAACTCTCCCAATGTATCATGTTACACATACTATTGTTCAGAAACAATTATCCAATGAAGTTAATTGAAAATTCACCACATAATCCGGGCTTAGTCACATACTAGCTGTGGAACAGGTTCGTAAACATCTTACTACTTTGATTTCTGAGTATGTGTCAGGCCATGTTACCACAGATTAAACAAAAACAGAAGAGAATGGCCCTTTTGCTTAAGTAGTTTATATTTTTATGGGGAGACACAAATAACCAACAAAAACTTGCAATGAAGTAATTTCAAGGAATTACAAATTTTGTAAAGAAAAAAGACAAACCTTAAATAGAGAATGCCTTGTAGGTGTGGAGAAGGGAAGTTTATTACCTGATTAATGCTGCCGTAAGTGGGAATCTGAAGCAGTATATAGTAAAAAAGTAGACATGTGGACAAAAGCTATCTTTGGGGGGAGTTGGTACTCTCAGAAAGGTCATGCCAGGTATGCCAAAATATCCAAATAATTAAGAAAAGGAATGGGTGGAGGGAGGGGGATTGGAGGGACCATTTTTGAGATATATCTTACAGGGGTACAAGTGAAACTCTCTAAGAGTAGAACCAGAATGTTTTAAAACTATAACTGAGAAAATGACATGAAGGCTGTGTTGATCAGT
>CAUYQV010033218.1:0-26347 GCA_963574575.1 Galagoides demidoff | reverse complement strand
CATTTTAACACAATGACTAAGAAAGTTACATTTAATAAAAAAAAAATTAGAGAATGATACAAATTTTTAAGATGAAAGTTCAGATAAAAAAGATTTGTGCATTGGTGTAATTCTTGATGCCAAATGAGAGAATATGGGGTCCATGATACTACAAAATTTTTATATTTCATTCTTTTTATAATAAGTTGTAAACTAAAGTGTGGTAGTAATACTTTTAAAAAGGAAAAAAAAAAAAAAAGAAAGTTACATAAAGGCTATGTTAACCAGTTTGATGGAAGTGTCTCAGATTGTGTGTGAAAACACCACACTGTACCCCCGAAGTGCATCAATGTACACAGTTACCATTCAATTAAAAAAAAAAAAGAATATGCTCACAAATGAATTCAGTTTCAACATTAAAAAAAAAAAGGAAAGAAAGAAATGCACAATCTCAAGCCCCACCCCAAGCCTGACCTTAAACATCTGCAGTTGAACAAGAATCACTAGTGATTTGAAAGCACTAAGAAGCACTGGTCTAGGCCTGGCACGGTGGCTCACACCTGTAATCCTAGCACTCGGGGAGGCTGAGGCAGGTGGATTGCCTGAGCCCAGGAGTTCAATACCAGCCTGAGCAAGAGTGAAACCTTGTCTCTACTAAAAATAGAAAAATTAATTGGACTCGATGGTGCACACCTATAGTCCCAGCTACTCAGAAGGTTGAGGCAAGAGGATCACTTGAGCCCAAGAGTTTGAGGTTGCTGTGGGCTATGATGCCCCAGCACTCTACCGAGGGTGACTGAGTGAGTCACCTTTTCTACCTCCCTATCCCAACTCAACCCAAAAGGGCAACAGCTGCTGAAAGTAATGGGGAGACTTCTCCACTTAAACCAGAAAAAAAAATTATATTTATTACAGAGAGTGAAAGGGAAGGTGACATTTTTAAAGATTAAATAAGGTAAATTAATTGAAAACAGAATGAATAAAAATCAATCCTCCTTGCTGAGAGTAAACAAGCACAATTTTTCAGTTGTTTGATTTCTGTACATCCTTTCATAGCTCTCTCTAAGGTGGAAGATCCCCTCGTGACTGATGGAGACAGGGGCTTCATTATTTTTCTTTGATCCCATCAGTGCCAAGGCTATACGGACCTCTCATCAGCAGAGCTGCAATGGTGTGAAAAGGCGCTAACCCAGGCTGACCAATGCACTTCGGCCAAAAGGACTTCAATATTGAGGACTTGGGACTCAGCAATAGCTTTCTCAAGCAAGAAAAGGTCATTTCTCAGCAACAATGAGAATGTTGTTATAAAATGGGGATTTAAAGATTTGTAGAATAGAATCAATTCTGAGTTTCACTTGTGGGCTTCGGAAGTATAATTGTGTTTCCTATCTGGCTCCCTATTTTCTAGGTGTGTGACTGTAGGTAAGCTCTTACCTCTCTAAATCTCTCTTTCCTATGGAAATAGGATACTAATGCTCACCACACTCGATTTGCCTGAAAAGAGATTGAATTAGGATATATATAAAATATGTAAAACACTGTCCTCTGTGGTACCATTCAGCAGAAGATTAATAACTGTTCTTAATGGTCCCCTGTACCCCATGACATTATGTCTAGGTATGAAGATTTGCTTATCACTAAACAAGTTGGAAGAAAAGGTTTCGCTTGCAGAGGCAGACTTCAGGGAAATTGATAACATCTGATTGATGTTGCATGTTGTTACAAGCCAGAGGTAGAGTTTGGCAATCAGTCCACAGAGCTTCCTCGCTATGACACCATCTTGGGGAGGAAGTGGTCCTGTAACATATATGGATCACGTCACACTTGCCCAAATCCCTGATAGGCCAATCTGACAAAATTACGTAGAACATCGCCCTTTTGTCCTAGAACCTTTGCTATAATAATTAGTTATCTTAAAAATACACAATCTCATTTGAAGGTGAGGCAAATAGAAAACTCTGCTATTGCAATGTAAAATAACACTTTCCCTCTGTGAGTGTACCAGCAGTAACTGTGCAGTGTGCTAGGGCCTGGGAAGTCACACCATTGTCACTGGGGTGTTCATGTTTGATACACTTGAGCTGTTAAATTCCCATGTGAGGGGGCTAGAATGTGCAGATTTTATTCTTGTACTCATGACCAAAAAGAGTCCAATTTTCACTGGGTATTAGAAACAAATGTATTCGTCTTTTTGTTTCAAATACCCACACACATACACATAGACGCACAGACCTAGAACAATTAGATAGATACCCATATGCCAAAAAAAAGAAGCTCAGCCCATACTGCACATTTTATATAAAACATTAATTTAGACTATATCATAGATATAAAGTGTGAAACTATAAAACATTTAGTAGAAAACACAAGAGAAAACCTTGTAACACTGAGTGAAGCAAAGATTTCTCAAATTTGACCCCACAAGCATGAACAGAAAACAGTATCAATAACTTGGACTTAAAATGTCTGAAAAAGACATTGTGACGTTGTTGTGAATGGGGGGGGAGCCTTAAACAAAAAAAAAGGTTGCAAATCACAAGTCTGACAAAAGACTTGCCTTCAGAACCTGTTCAACTTTCAAGACTCAAAAATAAGCTTTAAAACCGAGGGTATCAAGAAGAAGCATCACTGAGCTCTGGCGAGAATGGAAAGGCTGCAAGTGCTTTGGAAAATAGTGTGGTTGTTTCTTGTAACGTCAGACGTACATTCAGAGACATTTTCCAGAGAGAAGCAATAACTCCTACTTACACATCATGAGATTCCAGTTGTGTAACTGTCTAGAAAAGGCAAGACTAGTGGGATGAAAAACAGACAAATGGTTTTCAGGGTTTGTAGCAGAGAAGAGGAACTGGATAAAAAGAGGTAGCAGAAAACTCTTGTCTAATTTGATTATAGTGGTAGAAAAACGACTTCATGCATTTACCAAAAGTCATAGAACCGTGCACCACAAAGATTAGTTTTCACCATATGTAATTTAAAAATTGATTTTTAAAAACATGAGCACTGAAGAGGAAAAAACAAAATTGTTATTCTTACAAATGATGTAAGTGCACATATCAAATACCCAAAAGAATCTCCAGGAAAATTAATTAAAATGTTAGACTTTAACAAATTAAATAGATCCACACACAAAAATTAATTGCATTTCCCTATGTCAAGAGGTGTTACTGTTAGAAAATGTAAATTTAAAACAGACTTTTTTTTTTTTAAGATAGACTCTCACTGTCGCCCTGTGGTTGAGTGCCATGGTATCAGCATGGCTCACAGCAAACTCAAAAGTCTTGGGCTCAAGTGGTCCTCTCACCTCAGCCTCCCAAGTAGCTGGGACTACAGCCATGCACCACCATTCCTAGATAGTTTTTCTACTTTTACTAGAGACAGGGTCTTGCTGGTCCCTTTGCTGGTCTCCAACTCCTGACCTTAAGTAATCTACCCATCTCAGTTTCCCAGTGCTAGACTTACAAGTGTGAGCCACCATGCCTGGCCTTAAAACAGACCTGAGTAGAGAACATTAGTTTATGGACAGGCATTCAATATGGAAAACTAAAGATTATATAAATAAATGGAGAAAACTGATGCCATGTGCCCAACAAACGTGATGGTAAGTTGTATGTGTCACATTGGCTCAGTTATTCAATCAAACACCAATCTAGGTTTTCTATGAAGGTATTTTTGTAAAGTCCATGTTCACTGGACTTTAAATGAAGGAGATTATCCTTCATACTCTGGATGCGCCTGATCCAATCAGTTAGAAGACATTATGAGGAAAGCTGAGACTTCCCTGAGGATGAAATCTCATGGACATCTAACCAAGTCCCAAGAATCCCAGCCTGCCCTTCCTACTAGCCTGCCCTGTGGCTTTGGACTTGCCTAGCCAGCCCCCACAGTCAGGTAAGCCAATTCCTTGCCCTGTATCCTCTTAGTAAATATCTTCTGCTGGTCTATTGTTCTGATTGAACGCTGACCGATATAACAAAGGCTGGATTTGATAAAGCATCAGTATTCTTCAAAATATTTTTATGTTGAGTATAATTTAAATTAAATCTCATTTTTTTCAAGTTTCTAAAAATTTTATAGAATAATAAAAGATCAAGAATTGCCAAGATGCACCTGAGGAATAAGCACAAAAGGGGGGCTTAGCCCTGCTAGATATCAACACTTATTATCAAAACCAATTACAACCATGTGAAACTGGAGTAGAAAATTTCAAAAGAAAATTTGACCCAATGCAGCAGAATAGAGAACCCAGAAACAGACGCTTAAATGTTTTAAAAAAAAAATAAGTGATTTATGGCATAAGTCGTGCTGCAGAACGCTTAGGAAAAAATTAAACTGCTACACAGAACGATGTCAGCGGATCTGAGAAATACGATATTGAGTGAAAGTAGCAAGTCACATACAGATTTATACAGGATTACATGGGCTACATGTGATTTTTTTAAAGTTCAAAACAGGAAAACTCTCTTGTATAGAGATGCATGCATATGTTGCAAAGCCATTTTTTTTGCAGTTTTTGGCCAGGGCTGGATTTGAACCTGCCACCTCCAGCATATGGGGCTGGTGCCCTACTCCTTTGAGGCACAGGAACTGCCCTGCAAAGCCTTTTTTCAAAGTGATGTATATGCAACTCAAGCTGGTAGTTACCTCCGGGAGGGAAGTAAGGGGCTTAAGTAATCTCTTACGTCAACCTCCCAAGTAGCTGAGACTATAGGCACCCACCACAACACCCGGCTATTTTTTGTTTGTTTGTTTGTGGTTGTCATTGTTGTTTGGCAGGCCCAGGCTGGATTCGAACCTGCTAGCTCTGGTATATGTGGCTGGTGCCTTAGCTACTTGAGGTACAGGCACTGGGCCTATTTTAATTTTTCTGTGGCTCTTCATGGCCTCTCCTAGAGAGGGCAGACAACTCGCTCATCCTTAGTTCTCTTACAGAATAGACCCAAGGTCAAGCCTAAATGAGGGAGACAGACAACATGTGCTAAACCTTGGCCAGAATCACTGTGCCTTTGTTCATGAGTTTACAAAAGCACCAGAACCTCTGTATTTACTCTAATCTCTAGACTTTCTAGAGCATCATAATTTCACAACTTTACTAAAAACTACCTCTGTTCTTTGAGCTCCCAAATGCCTTTTGCTAAGCCCACGTCCATGTAGAGATTTTCAAATTTGCATAAAACATACTCCCCTTCTCCAACTGCACCCGCACACCAAAGTTGGATTTGATGCCTATTCACAAAAAAGTCATAGTATATAATGATAGCTTAAAGACACAACTTTAAGTCTCAACACATCAACGGCAGTGAAAGAAAATTAATAACCATCCTTAAGGATGCTGGTGACAATCCTAAGTTGATGAAGAGGGCAAAGAACACATAGTCAGTAAAACATTCATGAGGAATGGTAAAAAATAAGGCAAAAGACAGGAAGCAAAGTGGATATGAAGAAATAAAAGGAAGAAAATATGGGCGGTACCTGTGGCTCAAAAGGGTAGGGCGCTGCCGGTCCCATATGCCAGAGGTGGAGGGTTCAAACCAAGCCCCGGCCAAAAACTACAAAAAGAAAGAAAGAAAATATGGGCATTGCAAAGAAGCATTTTCACAGTGTGAAATAGAGAATGTGAAGATACTCTAAAACTTAATGATTGGAAAGATGTGACTAATTCAGAGACACATAATATCAATGAACTAATTGTCTACAACATCTTAAATTTCAAAATCTTTTTCAGGTGTATTATTTCATATTTATAGATATTTGCAGTATATTTTTCTGGTCTTATTTTACAGGTAGGAAACTTGAGGTATTGGAAATTTCCCAAGATCTGTCAGAGAACTAAAAGTATCAGGAGGAGAACCCCAATATTCAGCCTGATATTTCTTCCACTGCAGACTGTCAGCTCTTTGTCAAGAAGCTACCAAATTGAATAAAAATGATACCAAATCAATCAAGTCAAAAAATATTTAGTAATTTAATCAATAATTTTGCATGACCCCATCTCCCCATTACACGGGTTTTGATTTTTACAGAATCAAATGATGACTATTACTGCACCTGTAAAAAGTACAAAGCAGCTAGTGATTTGGTAAACTGACATGAATTAAAATAATAAAATAGGAATTTTTCAAGTTGTTCCGTAGTAAAAGATTCCAAAGTGATTGATCTACTTTAAAACAATATCCGTGGACAACTTAAAAATATGACTGCTCTGGTGCCTTAAAATTTTTAAATTATTTTAAAATTATTTCTGAAATAGTTACTCTGAGACCCTCCTTTCATAATGCTTATCTTCCATTTTTAATTCTTTTAATACAACCTACTCATTAATATCATAGGTAGCCTGTGATATTAATTAAGGATCTGATGTCTGTGGTAGGAAGAACAGTCCTCACTTAACTCTCTCCCCAAGAATTAAGGTTGCTCGTCAGTCACTTTAAATGTACGATGGCTGAAGTTTTGTTTATTTTAATTCAACCAAGAAAAAAAATTCTAAAATGAAAAAGAAACAAGGAAGGTCATTTTGGTCACATAACAGATGGACAGGACAGACTCAAAAGGGAATGAGTCTTAGAATCATGCTTGACATTAATAAATGAATTATGTTTAACATAAATAAAAATCAAACCCACTTAAAAACCTTAAAAGGTGACCCATTATATCTCTAAGGTTTAATTTGAATTGAAAAAAATAACATTAAAATTATAAGATATAATTATAATTACAAAATGTTACATTAAGAAGTGACATTTAATTCTGCGTTTTCTTTTATACTTTCAGATTTTTCCACATTATCACAAGAACAACTCATTACTGTTTCAGCTGGAAGTAGGTGGCCATCGTACCAAAGGAAGTTGCTCAGGCCTCCTGTGCATAAATTGATCTCTCTGCATTAATGAATGATTCAAAGCTCCCCCTTTTTCAGTGTGGGGTGGGGGAGCTTATTAATCATTTCCTAAAACATTACTGGACAGACAAGCACATTACCAGCTCTCCGAAAATGGTACAGCAAAATGTAACTTTGACACAATTATGGAATGAAGCCAGGGCCAGGAGCCATGCAAGAAAGAACAAACCTTCGATAACTTTGTCAATCAGTAGGGTTAAAAGGTGAATATGTATCAATAAAGAAAATCTAAAACTCATTTTTCTTTGCTCTGATGACAGCTTTCAGACTGCTTGATTAAGAATATCACTAATGACACAGGGAACTTTTCACCTCTGAGTAATCTCAATGGATTTAATGCATAAACACCTATCCTCAGCAATTCCTTGCAAATTTCATCAGAATCTTTTTCCAAGGCTGGTAACCATCAAACTTCCCTTTTATTCAAAAATTATCACAGAAAGCTTAAAAAAACAGGATCAAAGTTATCTTTTCATTTCATACAAAGACGCCCAGCAGGTGTTGGCAGAAAGAACACCAGCCTAGAATCAGGAGCTCTGACTTTCACCCTGCCTCTAGGACTCGCAAGGCGGATAACATTCATCAGCTAACTTGTCTCCCTAAATCTCATACGGAAAATGAGAGGTTGACACATATTTATAGGTATTTCCGATCCTGAAATATTGAGGCCAGAATTTTCTTCGTCTTAACTCGAGCATTGCTTAAACGTATATATTTATTGACTGCACATTGCATTAGTCTCAGTGAAAATAAATAGGACATTTTCGAGATGTTTCTATCAGGTTGAAACCAGCAGAAACACTCGGCACTCCTGCCATGCTTCTCTGCTCCCTCGCCTTCTTATGTACTTTTCCCACCTTGCCTCTCTTGCCACAGTGTTCTCTTGTCTCTACTCTCCAAATCTTGCTCGCTTTGCAAGCTCAAATAAATCACAGCCTCCAAAAAATTGCCTTCTAGCAATCCCATCTCTTAAATTCTCTTGCTCTCATAATCAGTAGCACACAGCTTTATTTTTTGTTAGGTAAAGCCTATTGCATCAGTCTTCAATGATTAGATTTCAAACTCCTTCTTCAATTGGGACTGTGAAGAGTTTTCTGAATCCCATACAATACCTGGCAAAGTACCAGTGGGCTGGCCTTCCATAAATGTGCTATTAACTAATGAGTTCATCTTACGGATGTCAGAAACTATTACCATACATTTACCTCGTAAAAATGTTACATCACTTAGCAATTCCAATTCACTTGACCCTTTTCCAACCTTAAACATCTATGGAATTTTTTTATAAACTTATCTTCTTTATGTGTATAACTTTAAAAGCATATGAAAGAAGATGGAGCATGATATCCTAATAACTTTCTGACTAATGTCAAGAAAGATTTGGAGGGGGGGATCCCTTTCACGTCTGCTCTTAACATAGGCTAGAAATATACTGGTTTTTTGTTTTCACAACAGCACACCAAGGATGACTATAATTTGTACTCAAATCCATAATTATTTGACTTATTAATCAGGTAAATCTAGGAACAGTCAAATGCATTTATACATCTCAACATACATTTTGGTCAACAAAGACACCCAATTTCTTTTTTTATAGTGCTTATTCCTAGCCAGGCAACCTCCATTTTTGTTTTTACCTTTTATCCTTGAGCCTATTATGTTTTGCTTATTTTTTTAAGCAAATCATTCAGTTTTTGCAAGAACATTTTTCCAAATATTGACATCAGTCATCAAACTGTTCTTTCTTTCTTAACAAATCTTGTCCTGACAAAAAATCTATCAGCACTTGATCATACTTCATAAATGAGGACTGATGTGATTAAAACTTGCAGCTGGCTTCTAGGTAATTTCTGTATGCGAATACCCAAATCTCAACTCTGCCTGAGGGCGGAGATTCCTTTCAAGTCAAACTTCTATATATAAGAATCTCATTATCATCAATTTTGTATTTTAGAACATTCTTTTCTAAAAAGCTTAACATCTTTATTTGTGATATATCTTCAAAATACTGCCAATTACTTTGCTAAACAATTTGTCTATATTTCCTGTTTTAATAGCATGTATTTTCTAAACAATTTTTTAAAAATCAGTTTGGTGAACTCAGTATCATCAATCATACTAGTAGCACCATGTTCTAGGCCAAAAAGTTACCTGGTTTGTTTCACTGTGTGTTGGTTTAACATTATATGTTCAGAAACTAAATTGTCTTTTCCCTCTTCCTTTCTCTGTGTTTTTTTTTTCTTTTTTTCTCTCTTTTTGTTTTGTTTTGCTTTGTTTTGTTTTATTTAGAGACAGAGTCTCAGTTGCCCTGGGTAGAGTGCCGTGATGTCATAACTCACAGCAACCTCAGTCTCTCGGGTCCCAGAGAGCCTCTTGCCTCAGCCTCCTGAGTAGCTGGGACTACAGGCACCCACCCCAATACCCAGCTAGTTTTCCTTTTTTATCTATTTTTAGCAGAAACAGGGTCTCACTCTTGCTGGGGCTGGTCTCAAACTCCTGAGCTCAGGCAATCCACCCACCTCACCCTCCGAGCATGCTAAAATTATATTTTTTTCATTTTTAATAATTACATATGAAATACAAACCTGTTTTCAGAAAGGGAATGGACTCAGTAGAGTCTCTTTGTATTACCACGATATGGTTCTCCATTTAAAGCTGTACCCACTCTCACGTGGTCTGTACATTTACTTTTCATTTTCTATTCTCAGTTTTAGTTGTTACCATTTCCTTGTCAAACAATTGGAAGTAATTCAAGTTGTATTCATAGTTTATGTTCACAAGTGATTCTTCAAATCCATTTGCATATCCTATAATGCAATACAACATCACACTTTTCCTGCAAGAAAGTTAAAGTCATTGACATATAATTTCTCTGCTTCCAGCAGAAGAAATTTTTCACTTATCTATTTTTAAAAAATCTTCATTTTACCTTTACTAGCTAAAAATCTGTGGAAAGATTTACTCTCCTAACAGTTAACAAGGCTGGCCACAGGTGTAATTGTGGAAAAACAAATTATTTGACAAAAACTGCTTATGAAGGAGCTGGGATATTTTTCTATTTCATGTTTAACCATTTAACAAATGTCCTGTGAAATGTGAGCTGATGATTCCAAAGACTTTTCCTAATGTTTTAAAGGATTTAAAAATATTAGCTGGTATCAATGTCTTACCACAATAATTAAGTAAATGAGGTGAAGGCTATATTAACTAGTTTGATGTGAGCACTCCAAATTGTATATAAAATCAGCACATTGTACCCCATAAAGGCATTAATGTATACATGATCTATGTGTTTATGACTTAATAAAAAATTATTATCTGTATGTTATTTAAATACAGTTCTCTTTCTGCTAATTCCTGTAGTTTAGATTTTACAGACTTAGGCACTCAGTGATAATATCCTCATATGAGTTAATTCAGTCAAGACACTTAGCATTTAGAAAAAGCCGCAACACAAGTGCAGCTATCTGCTTAGTACTCGGATTATACACTTAAATATGAAGCAACCACAGTCTTTACCCAGAAACAGCTGGAAACAGTGTATCAAGTATATCAAGTTATTTCTCATGCATTGCTTCCATGAGTGGCCCCCAGGTCTACTTCTTCAGAACAACTGTTAAAGTTCTCACGTATTCTACCTACATTAAAATTAGACCAATAGCTTATTTGGCTAATTGTGCAAAACATGCATTTTAAAAGAAAAGAAATGCACATAGAATTTGAAAAATAAGCACGAACAGCACTTTCTCTCCTGTGTGCCTTTTAAAGAACCTTGAACTAGACCATCTGTATGTACTGCACAGTGGAACTCGACAGGCAGCCGCGGAGCCTCCTCTCCACGGGTATGAAATGAGAAATGCAGAGAGCTATTGAATGTTGCATTTTCTCAGTGAACAGCCTGCACATATTTAGCACAAGGGGTTTTGCCGCTGGGACACACTGGGGAAATTTAAAGTGTTCAGAGGCTTCCCCCTCCCACCCCACGGCCCGGTGTCATCCACGCCGCTGCACTTAACTCGGCATGTTCCATCAAACAAGGGAAAGTACTTTTAAAAGCCAGTGGAATGATAATGATGGGGGTTGAACGGCTTCATTTTCAGACATGGGAAGAAGCAAACAAAAACACAAACTATCACTTTCAGATGTTTCTCTACATATTTGCTCCCAGTCTCCAAAACTACACAAAAAGCTATGCAAATAATGTGAGCCGTTAAGATGTGTGCCTGGACGTTGTTCTTCTATGGCATGGAACGGTTCTGTTGGCGGTTATATTAACATTCCCTTTTATTCTAGACTTTATTCCATTTTTATTTATCTATTTATTTTAGCAAGAGCAAGTTCAGGTCTCCAGTCGCATCCTCAGCTTTTTGACTCTACAACATTCATGAACAAAATGCAAACCAGGAGGCTTGGACTTGACATTCTGTGCATCTGTGCCTCACGTTAGCTATTACATTGCCACGCTCTGGGAGGATCTTACATTTACACGAGTCTCAGACTCTAAACAACAGGAGAGAAAACCCAAGAAGCAGAAAAGAGAACGACAATACAAGACACCTTAGAAGTCATTTTGCTCCATCTTCACCATGGGAGTTAATTATAAAGAAACATTTTTCTAAAGGTGCCATCAGTAGTAGGTTTGCAACTATGCCAACAAATTACACAATCGAGTAAGCACTCTTTTGTAAGCACTCTTTAGAAATAACTGTTCAACATAGCAGCCATAATTACTAGCACATCATTTGACACTTACAAGAATGTATTGCTGCTACAAGTAGCAAATGTTTTCAAAAATATTTCACATGGAAACCAGGCCATTCCACTACCACTATTAAAAAAAAAAAATCTAACACACCTAGGTGCAGTGGCTCATGCCTGTAATCCCCGCACTTGGGAGACCCCATCTCTATTAAAAAAAAAAAAAAGCCAGGTGTTGTGGTGGGCAGCTGTAGTCCCAGCTACTTGAGAAGCTGAGCCAAGTGAATTGCTTGAATCCTAGAGTTTGAGGTTGCTGTGAGCTAAGACGCCACAGCACTCTACCAAAGGGTGAGCAAGTGAGACTCAGTCTGAAAAAAAAAAAATTCGAAAAGAAAGAAAAAAACCACAGTTCATTGTATCCCCTGGTTAAATTAATGAAATTAATGTAACTCTACCACATCTGGTAAGACTCCTTGTTTTCAATGGTACCTGGACTTTTTGCTCTTATTCTTATTATATAATTGTTATATTTGTTTTCGATGGTACGTGGACTTTTTGCTCTTATCCTTATTATATAATTGTTATATTTGCTTTTTGCCCAGAGTGATTGAGAAACTTTATTTAGTTATTCAAATGGTGCTAGAAAAGAAGTCTGGTAGACTAAGGGATTTTGGATTTTGCTATTGTTATACAGGAGCCTTTGTGTGTTTGTTTATACGTGTGAGAGTCCCTACAAAATTGCTTTGACTAGAGTATGTTGTGTACAGGTCTGAGTAACAAAAGATCAAGGCAGCAGCTCTGAGCTTCTGCGAAGCTGCTTCATGACCACACATTTCAGCCACAAGTCCTGCCAGCTATATAACAGTATCAGCTATTTATTACAAAGGACTTTGTAAAGCAAAAGACAGCAAGCATAGACAGTTGTAGATATCAGTAGGAGAAGTAATGTGTGTGCACTATGGTATGCCCATGGTAACCATTGCATAAATAATGAATATCTGAAATTTTAAATACTAACCAACTATAAATTACTGAGATTCTCATCACAGGAAGCATTTGAGTCTTTCTTAGGCTAAACCACTCTTGTTAAGACTTTTTTTTGCCCTGGATAGAGGGTAAGACCAGGTCATCTCCATGGTGGGTCACCTGCTTAAAATCTAACGTGTCAGTGATCTAGTATTTCATATATATATATATATATATTTACATATTGATCGAACAGTCATTTTAACAGATACCAAAGTGATCAGGGAAAGTATAACATGTCCCACAAATTGTTTATTGTATTTTAAGGACAGTTTGTGTGAACAAAGGAAAGACTACAGAAAAAAAACCAGAGACTAAATCCTTTTTGAATTTACCTTTATTGACTTTTAAAATCACACTCTCATTCATTCTGGTCCATCTGCCTTGTTTGCTCCAGTCTGTTCATCTCACTTTTCTCTCTGTATCTCAGGAGTCAGAACTACAAGCTTCAGAAGTCAGTTCAGATGGTTATCTGCAATTTCTCTTTGTAGTGCTGTTTGAGGTCAAATCCATTACAGCATATGTTCAGACTGACTTTGCACACTTAACTCCACTGGGTTTTCAGTGACATACTTGGCACTTCACCTGAGAACCTGTTATCCATAGATACAAGAGATGTTAAAAATGATATATACAAAAAAAGAAAGAAAGAAAGAAAACCTGATTCATGCCCACCAGTCTAATCTGTACCTCCTAAAGTGATCTAATAAAGATCGTGCCACCTTTTTCAAGGATTAAAATCATTTTACCACTAAACGGTGCTATACGTTCTCAAGTCCCCTGGTCCCAAGCAGAGATGCATGAAGTGGTAGCTCCACAGACGGCCTGGGGAGGACACAGTACAATCTTGTCATTGTATTATTTGCTACTCACTAAAAAAAAGAGAAAATGTGTGGTAGTGGACAAAGTTAGCCAGACATTAGCTACTTATTTAGAAATTGAAAATAGCAAGTAATTTTCTTTCACTTTAAGGGATATGATACACTGTGCTTGACCGCTGTGCCCCTCAGATTCCATCAACTTGGATCCTCTTGGAGAACTTAGCATTGCAAAACTATAACCTGATATGATTTTCTAGACTGACAATTGATTAAGGCAGAGGCACCTGGGAGATGATAATAAACAAAAGAATGTATTTGCCCTTTCTTTAATTGTTCTTTCATTGTTTCTTAGGAAACAAAAAATAATGATTAATATAGGCAACAAAGCTGAAAGTGTTTAAATAGTTGCCATCATAAATGATACTGAAGGAGCCGTAGGTGACATTTTGTGCTTTTACTTAATATTCCCCTAATAACTACACTTAACAAAGTTGTGTTGCTATAGAGAATTAAAATGGTATTAGATATTTGCATTTCAAAGGATTATATTTTATATTCTTATTATAATTTGTAATTCATAGGCTTTGTGTGAAAGACCAGGGATTTGGAGAAAACCTATTACATTTTCAAGTAGTTGAGGAAACATATACTCAACTAACAAACAAACAAACAAAAAGCTCAACCCCACCCCCCAAAAAAAGCTTCAATGGTGTTTTTGGCAAATATCAGTCCTTAGGAGCCAAGCTTTCTCCTTGAGAGAGATAGACGTAGCCTGCCGCTGGCCTGAGAGTCCCCGGCATGGTTTCAAGCAATTGGACCACTGCTGCAGCCACTCTCTCCTCTTCTCCTCTGCAACCTCACACACACAGAAATGCTAACAGTGAGCATCTTACTCCCAGGTCCCCTCAACAGCTCCATCTCCCTGTTCTAAAAGGAGGTGACGAAAGGGGAGGTCTCATTAATAGATCTTATGTATGCATCCTCTGTTAGGTCCTATGCAGAGAATATTTAAATATTCGCCTTTAACTTCAGAAAAGTAAAATTCTAAAAGTACAAGCTTCCACCTCTTCTTCCAAGAACTAACCCTAGTCACTCACTTTATTGATTGCTACATTTATCTCTCGACCTGAGAATTTTAATCTCTCCTTTGACTTTTATACTTTCTGACCACCACTTGCCCTATACTCCAAATTATTCTGTCTAAATCCTATTTTTTCCTTTTGTTTCTTCTTTTCTACTCCTACATGCATTTCTTAGGGATCCAAGAAATCAGCCTATTTTCAAGGTAACAAGTTAGTCACAGTTTCATAGATTCTGGAAGAAGACACCAAATTCCTGGGTCAGAGACAGGTACTTTATTACTCACAGAAATAAAAGTAAGTACCTAATATGTGATCATTCGTACCACTTCCCCAAGGCTCAGTTCCCACAGGGAAATGTGTAAGGAAATGTGATTCCCACACACACAGTGTAACACTCTGGGACAGGAACCCAACACTTAGGGAAACAATGCTTTATAACAGGCAGTAGGCCTGCTCAAACTTGGCCTCATAGGCACACATTATCTTATGATGCCAAATAATAAATAATACTGCCCTTTGCTTCAGAATGAGACATGATCTTTATCTTTCAAAGCTGATTGCTATGCAAACATTCATGGAAATGCAGTCCAGAACAAAGACAGCCAGTGCCTGTGCTCTCCAAATGCAAAGAAATGAAATATACCCATGAAGAACTATCTCCCCACACTTTAACCTCTAAATTTAAGTTTCTTCATCTGTAAAATGTGATCAATGCTACCTATCCCATTTAATTGTTGTAAAGATTAAATTCAATAATATATGTTTTAAAAAAAATTGGTGCCATTGCCTGACCCAAAGTATGTGTTGAACAAATGTGTTTATTTATTACTGTATAATAATTACTGAATAATCAAGGTCTGCCCCTTCCTGCCCAGTCTGAGCTGAACATCTAACCTAACTTCCCTAAAGAGAATTTGTTTCTCATTCATATTCTGCAGTTTGTGTTCACTCAGAATGCTCTTTTCACTTTCCATTAAAGAGGACAGATGTGTTTCCATCCCTCCATCTTTGCACATCTTCCTCCTGTCTGAACGACTTTTACCTTCATTCCCACCACCTTTCAGAGCCAGTTGAAGCTCTGCAAATTCTTCAAAATTCCCCGTAGTCTCTGCAGGATGCGGAGAACTCCCCTTCTGGCAACTTACTACATTTGCATACACTCCTCAATAACTGCCAAGTTCCCTTCCCCTTATTATATTTGCACACTGATGGATTTAATTTCTCTCAGCTGATCTCTCACTTGACTTCTTTTTAACTTTTCCACAAGGCTTTCTTGCCTCCCAAGTAAAAGTCAATTGTGCATACAAAATAAATTACGTGGTAACATAGTAATATGATACAATTGTCAGCAAGAACCCTTCCTTTTCCCCAGGGTGGTTAAAGAAACCTTTATTTACTTATTTATTTTAATTTACCAACAAAGTTTTATACCTTCAGTCCTTGGAACAATCCCTCTAAATTTTTTAATCCTGAAAAAACAACTGTTCCACGTAGAAAAAGGACCTGTGCTTATAATTTCAGCTAACTCCCTAAGCAAAACCAAAGTTAAGTAGAAACTGGAAGTTCATACACGCTTTCTGGGAAAGTGATCTAAGTTGAAGTGTATTGAGAATTCAGTGCAGGTGTCTACCTGTCACCAGAAATGGCCATCATCCCCGGTGTTCTGGATTACAAAACCTTAGTTATGGGAACAGGATGAATTAAGCTGTTATTGGAAATGGCATGAGTCACTCGTGTAGGCAATCCCATAGAGAATACAGTTCACATTCTAGGGTAAGTTACCCAGGGTAATGTGTGCCTCAGTCTGGAGTAGTTTTCTGGCTTTTTCCAAGAGAACCAAATGTAATTCTAAGTTTAGAGCCTGGGTGGGCAGCATGGCTGCAAGGGAGAGCTGGAGGCGGCAGCCCCATGACAGCACAGCGCTGGGTGAGCTCTTGACTGACAGCTCACAGGGAAACCCAGTTTTGATCTGAACCCATTTCCAAGTTTTATTTTAAACCACAATACTTTTTGTGTAATCCAACATAGCACACACTTTCCACCAATTAACTACATAAATGAAGATGTGGATGTCTTTGTGAAGGCAAGGGAACGTCCCTCTAGAGCAGTGTTGTCCATCCGAATTCACTGCAATGATATTAACATTCCATATAATGGCTTCCCAAGATGACAGCCACTGGCCACATGTGACTACTGCACCCTTGAAGTGTGGCTAGCACATCTCAGAAATAAGTCATCTTATTTTATTTTGATTGATTTCTTTCTTTTCAAATATATATATATATTTTTTATTTCACATTAATAGGAGGGCACAAATGTTTAGGTTACATTGTTTTTATTTCTAAGGTAAAGTTCAAGTTTTAGTTGAGCCCTTCATCCAAGGGTTGTACGGAACACTCTCGTGAGTGTGCACAACATGTAAGCAGTCAGCACTCCCCTGAGTAAAGGGCTCAACTATAACTTAATGAAAACAATGTAACCTGAGTATTAATCTGACAGAAAACAGCCAAGTCTGACTAGTGGCTCCTGTATCAGATGTCATAGCTCTAGAGCCTACCATGCAGCTGCCCTTATTGCCATGAGCATTGTCCCTCTTGGCCCTGATACAGACCCTGCAAGCTAGGTGTCACCAGGTTCATTTTTACAAATAAGAAAACAGAGACTGTGCTACGTCCAATCGTTAACACGATATTATATAATGAATAAGGGGCAGAGCCAGAATTTATCAGATTTTCTGGCTATGAATTTCAAGAATAAATTTTCTCTTTTTTTCATTTATACCACCTTACCTTCTCAAAATCAAGTTCAAATTCCTTAATGTATCATGAAGATGCTTCACAATCTAATCCAACCTGTGCCTCCAGCCTCACCTCTACCACCATGCTCTCCACGCCCTCCATTTCAGGAAGACTGTTGCATTTTCCTAATTCTTTCCCTTTTGATCCATGGGGTCCATATCCTGAAAGATCCTCTCCTTCCATCTCCCTTCATGCCTGGTGAGCGCCTGTATTACACTCTGATTACCTTTTTCATGTGTCCATTTCCTTGTTTAGAATGTGAGCTGAAGAAAGCGTGTCTCACTTTGTGTTCGCAGGATACAGTACAATACGTAGTCGATAGTCCAAAAGTATTTAGTGAAAAACTAAATGAAGGAGAAAATGAAAGAGCAAACCTCATCACACATTCATAGAGCTTTATACCTCATGGCCCTATGCTGGCACTGAGAATTGTTTGGGCAATGAGTATACTGAAAAACAAGATCTCCTCCCATGTACATTGAAAGGCTTGTTTTAGAGTTTTGTAAGGAGAAAATGTATACATGACCAAGATTGGCAGAGAAGACCACCAATGTTTACACCCAAGTTAAAGGAAAGCAGAACCACAGGGTTGCTGAGGAGCAGCTCTGCTGAAGAAGCCAACAGAGATTGGAGGATGTTAGCCAGCTACCTAAATTGGGGGCCCTGGCTACTTTCCACCTATTACACTGTTGGGGAGGAGTCCTTGGCCTGCAGCAGGCACCCAGTTTAGGAGCAAGGTTGCTTTGTCCATCCATGTGAACACGTAGCCAGGATCACTGCTTCCTAGAATGAATGTTCACTTCAAGAGGACCAGCCAGCTGTGTTCTTCTGCTAGAAGGCCTGGAAACTGGCTGCTGACTGAGCTTCTATATTTCAAATGGGTTGATTTACAAGCACGTTGCCATGCTGGTAAACAAACAACCTTCTGCAAACTTCTCCCCTCTTACCCCATATGTGGGACGCAAATATAACCAGACACACTTGACTGTCACCATGATGCATGATGCAAAAACTATGCCTCTGCCAGGGATCAATGCACTTGGGTGGGGAATTTCTATACTCCCTTTGTTACAGAAAATGTTCATGGAGAACTTGGACCACCCCTGATAGTCTTGGGGCAGCCCCCTGTCAATGGTTCTCTACACTGGCTGGACATTACGATCCTCTGGGGAATTTGCTAACTGTACCTCTGCCTGAGTTCCACCTTCAGAACTTCTGGTTTAAAAATTCTCTGTGACAAGGCCAAGGCACAGCTTTTTATAGAAGCTCTCCAGTGATTCCAATGTGTACCAGTGGTTGACATCCAGAGCCCAAGCCCTTGAGACCAGCAGTTTTACTGTCAAAGACAGAAGGGTAGTGTCAACATCAGCACTGCAGCTGACTGTGCAGGAGCAGCCGGCAGAGGGTGGTGAGGAAACTGCACAAAGAGAAAGACCAATGAACGTTGGCGGAAAAACCTCAGCCACAGCTAAAGGACATGCAGTACCTTCTCACACCAATGTATTTTCCCCATAAACCATCTGTGATTTGGGGTGTGTCCATTTTATAGCGTTGTGCAATCCCTGCTACCATCACTGGTTTATTATAATAATTCAAGTTAACAAACCATAGTGGAGTAGTTATAACATGCATTCTTTCTCTTGGCCAGATACAGAGAAGAGTGAGATTCGAAAATAATATTTAGAACCTGATTCTAGCAGGGAGTAAGGACGCCACAGTTTAACATGATGCATTACTTGCCAAAAAAGATATAACATATCTTCAGTTAATGTTCTTGGAAACTGTGACTTGAAGCAAAATGACATAGGAGGAAACCAGTTTTACCAGAGACTAATTGAATAGATAAGAGGTAAGTTCCTTACAGCATATTTCTGGTCACAAAAAGTATCACCAAACTTCTAAATAAAGACTCAAAACCCTTCTATTATTAAACATGGAATTAAATGTGAGCCACACATACACCCAGGAAAGATTAATAAAGACAAGTGCCATAATTATTTATCTGCTTATTCCAGTTCAGAATTGCAGGTGACCAGAGCTTGTCCCAGCAGCTCGGGGTCCCAGGCAGGAGCCCCCCTGGCCGGGCCACCATCCCATCACAGGGCACACTGTACCCACTCAGACTGAGGCCCCTCAGACATGCCAGTGAGGCAAACAGGCAGACCTTGGGGATGTGGGAGGAAACTGGAGTACTGGGAAGAAACCACAGGGGCGTGGGGAGAGTGCACACTCCACACAGTCCCCAGTCAGGAATCAGTTGTTTTTTCCTAAACATTATAACACAACAACACTGCATGAAACCATGTTATTCAAGAATCTGCTGTACAGGTATGAATGTGCTATGGGAATTAACTTTGTTACTCAAAGTCAAAGGCCTCACAATAATTTACCAAACCCTTGACTGGATCCTCCACTACCTCGGACCTTGGCTCCTATAAGCTCCCCTGTCATTTACCATGCAGGGGTCCTCCTGGCAGTTTTTGGAGCTCTGCGGCCTGCTCCCCACATAGGGCCTTTGCTCAGGCAGCTCAAAGAGCTTCTGTCCACAGCCATTTAGCAACTTCTACAGTGATGTCAAGTCGTTCCCAAATGCTGTCATCCCAATGATTCCTACCCTGCTGACTCTATTTAAAATGAAGACCCCGCACCCTCCAGTCGCCTTTCCGCCACTTCATTGTTCTCAGTACATGTGTCTCCTTCCAGCCCATGGCTCGATTCACACATTATGTGATGATGAATCATCTGACCGCCTGTGCTAGAATGGAAACCCCACCCTGGCCTGAAGTGCTTGATCCATCCAGAAATCTCAGGCACCTAAAACTGCACCTAGTGGATGCTAGGCTTGCAACAAATTATGTTGATTTAATGAATGATACATTTAGCAAAGCAATAGCTGGCTTCCTTTTTCTTTGAGTAGAATCTAATTTGCTATTCTGCAGCCAGCGTGCTTAAGAATTGGGACAGTAACAGCAGCCCACTGGACATAGGGGAGGTATTTTCCTCCAACTTCTGTGTGAGCAGTGTCGAGCACCCATCCCCCCAGTCAGTTAGTAAACATACATTCACTCAGCAACTATGTTACTCCACGTGCAGGGACTAGGAGCTTTAACAAGTTTGACCTCTAAGGGCTTAAGTCTTGTTAAAGAGACAAGGTCAACAGACAAATTAGTGCAATACAAGGCAGGATATGCTGAGCCCTGAGACGAGGGCAGAGAACAGAGTGACTCTGGAGTCCTCAGACAGTGCTTTACGTATGACACCCAGGACAAAAATTCCAGCCATTCTAGCCGTGGGCAGTGAAGACACAGGGTGACACTAATGAGTTCATTTACCAAAGATGGGGTTTCTATTTTTGGCCTCTAATAACTAGTTCCCCTTCATGAAATGCCTGCCCAGGAAGTTGAGTGATGTCATTAAGCTTTCTAAGCACAGTCGAACTGACTTTTCTGATAACCTTTACCTACCAAATCAGGCATGAAAACCACTGAACAATGGTTAAAACGCTTCTTATTTTTCTTCCTTTTTTATGGCTTTAAGGCTCATGGTTGTTTGTTGAAAACCACATGCAGGACAGTGTGTTTTAGGAGAGGCCTGCAGAGCAGAGCTCGACAACAGCTTAGCCCTTGGGCTTCTCTTTTAAAGCTCATGCTCGCTCCTACTGGAAATACAAAATAGCTTGGATCAAAATGCGTCATGATTCAACATGGAGGTGAGCAAAGGCCTTGGTCCCAGCAATAGAAGGCTTCAGATAAACAGTGTTAATGGGAGGGAGGCAAGATGGCCGACTAAGCCAGGTTTCAAAAGAGGCTCCCGTCCCGAGGGAGAAATAATGGCCAAAAATAACCCAATAAAGCAGAAGATCAAGAGCTGAGCTGAGAGAGAGGATTGAGAAGTTCGCATCACCCCTGTTGCAACAAGCTGGGACTCCAAGGAAATGAATTTCAGGCACAAAACCCATCCCAAAGTAGATAGGAATCCCTCCCCCCTCCCCAGGAGAGCAGCTTGAGGTGAGTAGAGAACAGAGGACCTTTTGTTTCACCAAAGGGGAGAGAACCACTGAGGGCCAGGACTCCCTCCACGAGAGATTCTGCTGCAAGCCTAGGCAGTCTCTTGCCTGGGCCAAAAGTTGATCTAATATTCTCCCTGCCTTCCTGAACTCCCAATTCACCCCTCTTCCCTCTCCCGGCAGTCTGGAACACTACCCCCTGCAAAATCCAGAACATTTGGCAGATTTTTGCTAGGGTGGGGCACCTCATGAGGTGTGGGACAGTTGCAGTAAAACTATAACTTCAGTAAAGGTGGGGAGTCACAAGGGGAGAAAGACTTGCACCATGTTGGAAAGAGCATTGCTCTTGTCCTGTGCTACGGACCACGAGGGACTGCAGCCCACAGGCTCCTCTGCTCAGCAGCCCACTGGCTCCTGCCACCTGCAGCCATGGCAGGAGACTCCCACCTGGCCTATGTGGCCCAGCACCCGCAACTCCACTCTCCAGCTTCTGCACCCTGGCAGGCAGCTGGCTTCTCCCACCTAGCTCCTGCAACCTTTGGCCCGTCGATAGCAACCAGCAAACCCCGCCTGCCCCCTGAGACCTGTGACCCACTCCCGTGACTCCTACTCAGCTCCTGCGACTCTGCCATCCAGCTCCCAAGACCCAGAGCCTGCAACCCATGACCGGTAACTCCCACCCAGCCTCTGTGACCCACAGCCCACGGATGGCAACTCCCACCAGGCTCCTGTGACCTGCATGCCACAGCCGGTGACTCCACCCTCCAGCTCCTGTGACCCACAGAGCTGGTGACTCCTGCCCAGCTCCTGATGCCTGTGGCTGGTGACTCCACCCTTCAGCTCCCCCACCCTGCTCCTAAGACCCACAGCCAGTGACTCCCGCCTGCTTCTGCAACCCCTGAGGCCCACAAGGCGGGTGACTCCACCTCCTGGCTTCACACCCGGCTCCTGTGCCAGAGGCTGGGGGTCAGCGGCTCCACACTCTTGCTCCTTGCCCAGCTATTGTGACCCTTGCAGCCAGTGGCAACACCCTCCAGCTCCCCACTGTCTCCTGAAACCTGCACACAGCAGTACCCAGACCAGCTGTGCTATCTCCGACAGTGGCAGCTGCCCCTGACAGTGGTGGCAACTCCACAGTCCCTCCCACTGGGATCAAACTGAGCTACCGGTGGACCGCCCTCCCACCCCCCACCCCCGCACCTAGATGCTGAAGACCTTTTGAACTCTCCCACATGATTGGTGTTTGTGTCTACTGGGACAATTGGTTTGGAACTCTTGACCTAGGCCAATCATACAGGGACCCACCAATGTTGTACCTGGTTGTCTTGTTGTGGGAGTGTGAAATTCTCCCCTTCCAGTTGTCACCTGTGAGGGTGTGGGGTATATTAGTTGCTTATATATCTCCATGGCTGAGATTTCAGCCCAAAGCCACTGATTCACTACGATTGGACAGAAACTAGCTAAATACCAGTCAGCTCTGTCTAGCCCCACCACACCAAGCAGGTGCCCAGAGTTTCAGGCAGTAGTTCTGAACGGGACCTTTGTAAAGCTCTAAGGGAAAAGCTGCAATCACCACTCCCAGTTCTTTGGTAAAGCACTGGTCAATTACAATTCCAGGAGCCCTCAATTCAATTTCACCTTGCCAGTTTCTCTAGCCAAATGGTGAAAAATAAACATAGGGCAGAATCAGCAGAAAAACTCTGGCAACATGAATAATCGGAGTAGATCAACTCCCCCAAGGAATGACAAAGGAAACACAACAGAAAATCCCACTCATAAACAGATGGCTGAGATGTCAGAAATTGAATTCAGAATTTGGATGGCAAATAAGATTAACAAAATGGAGGTAAAGATGGAATTAGTAATTCAAGGAGCAATTCAAAAGTTGTCTCAAGAATTCAATCAATTCAAAAACAAAATCACCAAAGATTTCGACACATTGAGGCGAGAACTTGCAGCCCTCAAAGATCTGAGAAACATAGTAGAATTCCTTAGTCACAGAATGGAGCAGGCAGAAGAAAGGATCTCTGACATTGAAGACAAAGATTTTGAATGCTACAAAATGTTCAAAGAGGAACAGAAGTGGAGAGCAAAGACTGATCATTCCCTGAGAGAATTGTGGGACCACTCCAAAAGAGCAGTGGACCCTTGGTGGGTCCCTGGATGATTGGCCTAGGTTAAGAGTTCTAAACCAATTGTCCCAGTAGACACAAACACCAAACATTTGCCTCATAAGAATCCCTGAAGGAGAAGAGGATGGTCCGAAAGGCACAGATACTCTACTCTAAGAGATAATTGAGGAGAACTTCCCAAGCAAGGCAAGAGACACTGAAATTCAGATAGCAGACAGTTTCAGAACCCCAGCATGACTCAACCCAAATAAAGCATCTTCTAGACACATTATAATTAACTTCACGAAAGTTAATATGAAGGAGAAAATCCTGAAAGCAGTCAGACATAAGAAAATCATAACCTACAAGGGGAAAAATATTAGAATAACTACAGATCTTTCTGCTGAAACTTTTCCAGCCAGAAGAGAATGGTCATCGACCTTCAAACTCCTAAAACAAAACAACTTTCAGCCCAGGATATTGTGTCCAGCTAAATTGAGTTTCATTTATGATGGAGAAGTTTGATGACATGCACACATTGAATAAATTTGCCATAACCAAACCAGCACTTCAGAATATCCTCAGAGCCATCCTCCATAATGACCAGCACAACGTTCTAACACCAAAGTAAACTCACTCTGAAATTCTTGACCAAAACCCAATTTCCACAGTGGTGAAAAGATTCAAAATATCCACTGGACTTTTAAAAAACCTGACACCCAAAATACTACCAGGCTTATCAATACTCTCAATTAATGTGACAGCTTAAACTGTCCTCTTAAGAGGCATAGGTTGGCTGACTGGATCCAAAAACTCATATAAGATTCTACTGCATATAAGATTCTCATCTTATCTTAAAGGATAACTATAGACTCAGAGTAAAGGGATGGGCATCTGTAATGCAGGCAAACAGAAATCAGAAAAAAGCAGGGGTGGCAATTTTATTTGCAGATACACTAGGCTTTAAACCAACAAAAATAAGGAAAGACAAGGATGGTCATGTCGTATTTGTTAAGGGAAACACTCAACATGATGAGATATCAATTATTAACATTTATGTGCCCAACAAGAATGCTCCTCAATTTATAAGGGAGACCCTAACAGACATGAGGAATTTAATATCTTCCAACACCATAATAGTTGGAGGGATTTTAACACCCCTTTAGCAGTGTTGGATAGATCCTCCAATAAGAAACTAAGCAAAGAAATTTTGGACTTAAACTTCACCATACAACAATTGAATTTAACAGACATCTACAGAATATTTCATCATAAGAAAACTGAATACACATTCTTCTCATCAGCCCATGGAACATTCTCCAAAACTGATCACATCTTAAGTCACAAGTCTAACCTCAGCAAATGTAAAAGTATAGAAATTATACCTTGTATTTTCTCAGATCTTGAGAAAATTGAACTTACCAATAACAGGTATCTGCATACTCATACAAAGACATGGAAACTAAATAACCTTATGCTGAATGATAGCTGGCTCATAGATGAGATTAAGAAGGAAATTGCCAAATTTTTGGAATAAAACAATAATGAAGACACGTATTATCAGAACCTATGGGATACTGCAAAGGCAGTCCTATGAGGGAAATTTATAGCATTGCAAGCCTTCCTCAAGAGAATGAAAGAGAGGAAGTCTATAAATTAATGGGACATCTTAAGCAACTGGAAAAGGAAAAACATTCCAACCCCAAACCCAGCAGAAGAAAATTAGAGCAGAATTAAATGAAATCGAAAACAAAAGAAATATTCAAAAGATCAATGAATTAAAAAGTTGGTTTTTTTGAAAAATTCAACAAAATTGATAAACGTTTGGCCAACCTAACCAAAAATAGAAAATTAAAGTCCATAGTATCATCAATCAGAAATGACAAAGGGAAATAACAACAGACACTTCAGAAATTTTAAAAATCCTTAATGAATAATACAAAAAACTTTATTCTCAGAAATATGAAAATCTGAAAGAAATTGGCCAATACTTGAAAGGATGCCAACTTCCTAGACTTAATCAGAAAGAATTGGAAATGCTGAACAGACCTATATCAAGTACTGAAATAGAATCAACTATACAAAACTTCCCAAAAAAGAAAAGTCTGAGACTATATGGCTTCACATCAGAATTCTACCAAACCTTTAAAGAGGAAATGATACCTATATTACTTAACCTTTTCCAAAACATCAAAAAATATGGAATACTTCCCAACACATTCTATGAAGCAAATATCACTCTGATCCTCAAACCAGGAAAAGAACCAACGAGAAAAGAAAACTATAGACCAATATCTTTAATGAATATAGATGCAAAAATATTCAATAAGATCCTAGCAAACAGAATCCAGCAGCACATCAAACAAATCATACACCATGACCAAGTGGGTTTTATCTAAGGGTCTCAAGGTTGGTTCAATATACGTAAATCTATAAATACAATACATCACATAAACAAGCTAAAAAATAAATATGATTCTCTCAATAGATGCAGAAAAAGCTTTTGACAATATCCAACATCCTTTAATGATCAGAACACTTAAGAAAATAGGTATAGAAGGAACTTTTCTTAAACTGATAGAGGCAATCTACAGTAAACCCACAGCCAATATCATATTGAGTGGTGTAATACTGAAAACATCTCCACTCAGATCAGGAACCAGACAAGGTTACCCATTGTTTCCACTGCTTTTTAACATTGTAATGGAAGTCTTAACCATCACAATCAGGCAAGAGAAGGTGATCAAGGGTACACAAATAGAGTCAGAGGAGATCAAACTTTCACTCTTTGCAGATGATATGATTTTAAACCTGGAAAACCCCAGGGACTCAATCACAAACTCTTAGAAGTGATCAAGTAATACAGTAGCATCTCAGGATACAAAATCAATACTCACAAATCAGTAGCTTTTATATATGCCAATAATA